>CM046340.1:18705919-18860406 GCA_025403435.1 Artocarpus heterophyllus | reverse complement strand
CAACGGTATTTCACTACGACGCAAGCTAATCACTTTTCGGTCGATAATTTGAATCGGCACTTCTTCATACGTCGTATCTTCCTGAACCTGCACATCGTGAAATGAAACTATCTTATCCTGCTCAGGTGGACACTTCCTAAGCATCGACACATGAAACACATCGTGCACATGAGAAAGTTCGGGCGGAAGATCAAGCCGAATAACGACCTACGCCAACACGCTGAGTGATCTCGAACAGGCCCAATATACCTTCGGACTGCAAGTTTCCCACTCACTCTCGAACCGCATAGTTCCCTTACGAGGTGATCACCCTCAAGAGAACGAAAATCTCCAACCGCGAACTCTAATGTCTACGTCTCCTATCCGCGTACTCTTCTGCCGACTCTGAGCTGACCTCAACCGACTCGAATCACCGCGACTTTCTCGTTGCTATCACGAATCTCTCCGCCCAAGAATAACCCTATCTTTCGCTCGGCCCAACACACAGGTGACCGACACAGTTGCCCATACAACGCCTCAAATGGTGCCATACCTATACTCGCCTGGTAACTGTTGTTGTACGCGAACTCTGCCAGATGCAAACATTGCTTCCAATTCCCGCCGAAGTCCAACGCACAAGCACGCAACATATCCTCGAGAACCTGAATAACCCGCTCAGACTGCCCATCAGTCTGAGGATGAAACACCGTACTGAAGTTTAAATCCGTACCTAAAGCCTCCTGAAAACTCCTCCAGTACTTAGCATTAAACCTGGTATCTCGATCAGAGGTGATGGACAAAGGAACCCCATGCAACCTCACAATGTTCTGCATATACAACTCTCCGAGAACCTTCCTCGAACACGTCGACCTAAACGGAATGAAATGCGCCGATTTCGTCAACCTGTCGACCACGACCCAAACTGCATCGTGCCGCTGCTCCATCCTCGGCAAACCTGTGAGAAAATCCATCGTCACATGCTCTCATTTCCACCCTAGAATAGGAAGCGGCTGAAGCTGACCTGCAGGCTTCTGATGCTCGGCTTTCACCTGAAGACACGTCGAACACTTGGCCACATACTCTCGAACATCTTTCTTCATGCCTCGCCACCAATACTGCCTCTTCAAATCGCGATACATCTTGGTGCTCCCCGAATGAATAGAGAACTGAGACCTATGGGCTTCGTCTAGAACGGCTTTCGTCACCTCGGCGACAACTGGAACTGCAAGATGCTCCCGAAAGTACAACGATCCATCTGCATGCACGCTCCATTCCTCGAACTGCTCCCCGTTCTGAATCCGCGACCAAATCCCTTGTAAATGCCGATCCTGCCACTGACCTTGCTTCACCATCTGAACAAGAGCTGGAGTCGCTTCCACATGATATAACGAAACTCGATCACAGTCTTCATGATACCGTAGCCAATACTCACTCACTGTCGCATCCCTGCTCCAGTCCTCAAAAATCAAACAAGCTAGAATCCCTGAAGACTTCCTGCTAAGCGCGTCCACGACCACATTAGCTTTCCCGGGATGATAATGCAACGCAAAATCATAATCCTCCATATACTCGACCCACCTACGCTGCCTCAATTGAGATCCCTCTGAGTGAACAGATACCTCAAACTCTTGTGATCGGAGAAGACCTGAAACGACGCTCCATACAGATAACACCTCCAAATCTTCAGCGCGTAAATCACCACCGCAAGGTCTAAATCATGAGTAGGATAATTCCGCTTGTGAGGTCTTAGCTGTCTCGATCCATACGCAACCACACGTCCATGCTGCATCAACACGCATCCAAGTCCGTGCCCTGAAGCATCCGCATAAACCTCATATGGCTCATCACTGCTAGGAATAACTAATACTGGAGCAGAAGTCAACCGGTTCTTCAATTCCTGAAAAGCAAGCTCACAATCTTCATTCCACTCAAACCTGACATTTTTCTTGATCAATCTCATCAACGGAGCTGCAATCTTCGAAAAAATCCTTTGCAAATTTCCTGTAATATCCAGCAAGACCTAAGAAGCTGCGAATCTCTGCTACATTCCTTGGTTGTTCCCATTCCAATATAGCCTCAATCTTGGACGGATCCACTGAAATACCATGCTCCGAGATGACATGACCCAGAAACTTGACCTCAGTCAACCAGAACTCACACTTTTCCCTCTTAGCATACAACTGGTGCTCCCGCAGAGTCTGAAGCATGATCCGAAGATGCTGCTCATGCTCCTCCCATGTCTTAGAATACACAAGAATGTCATCGATGAACACGATCACGAACTGATCTAGATACGGCCTGAATATCCTGTTCATCAAATCCATAAAAGCTGTCGGAGCATTCGTCAATCCAAACGACATAACCAAAAACTCGAAGTGCCCATACCGAGTCCTAAAAGCTATCTTGGGAATATCCTCTTCCTTGATCCTGAGCTGATGATAACTTGAACGTAAATCAATCTTCAAGAAGTATCGCGAACCTCCCAACTGATCAAACAACTCATCAATCCTAGGCAAGGGATACTTGTTCTTCACAGTGACACGATTCAGCTGTCGATAATCCACACATAACCTGAGAGTCCCATCATGCTTCTTAGCATATAAAACCGGTGCTCCCCACGGAGATGTGCTATTCCGAATATATCCTTTATCAGCAAGCTCCTGAAGTTGCTTCCTCAATTCTTTCATTTCTGCCGGCGCCATCCGATAAGGTGCCATAGAAATCGGTGATGTCCCTGAAAACAACTCGATACCAAACTCAATCTCCCGATACGGTGGTAATCCTGGCAACTCGTCAGGGAAGACATCCTCGAACTCATCAACCACCGGAATCGCTACACTGCTACTCGAAACATAGGGCTCGCAATCCAGGTTGGCAAGAAAAGCACAACAACCTAGATTCCTTTGCCCTCCTAGACACGACTTCATGAGACGCTCACTCATTAACCAATCACCACCACCCTAGTAAGTGATTACCGTCCCCCTATCAGACACTAGGGTCACTTTTCTAAGTTGGCAGTCCATGACTGCATTATACCTGGACAACCAGTCCATCCCTAGAATCACATCATAAGAACTCATGGGGAGTATAATCAAATCACTTTTCAAAATCTCATCCCCAATCTTTATCTTACAGGATTTACACATACAATTTACACATACCCGCCCCAAGGGAGAAGTTATGACTAGGGGTTCATTAAACTCTTCTATCTCTAATCCCAAGGCATGTACAAAAGAACTCGAAATGAGGGAATGAGAGGCACCGGTATCGAATAAAACACGAGCTAAAGATCTAGAAACCAAGATCATACCATCGACAACCGCGTTACTAGTCTGAGAATCTGATCCTCCAGATGCCATTGTATGAACCTGCACTAGCGCCTTCCCTTTTCCTCTACCGACATTGCTGGGTCCTAGATTACTCGGCCAATGCTGCTGAGATGGAGACGATTGTACACTACCTGTACTCAGCGCTCGATACTGAGGAACACTGCGTTGAAAATGCTACGGCTGCTGCCCCCGTGTCGGATATGAGAATTGTTGAGGAGAAAACTACGGATACTGCAACTGCGGGTACTACGGAGGCGGAGGTAGGGTCTGAGGCTGAGGCTGAGGCTGAGACTGACGATTGGCATCCTCCCTGGCCTGAGATCCAAGATGAGCATTCCTGATCGGGCAATTCCTCTTGATGTGTCCGGGCTACTGATAGAAATGACAATGAAAGCTGTAGGGATTGCTGCGCCCGCTGCCAGACGAACTACTACTACCACTGGTCGTACCGCCTTGCTTGCCTTTCCCCGGAGCTGGACGACTACTGGTGCTCTTCCTGCCACTCCTCTGCGGTCCTCTTGAAGCCTTGGCTCGGTCCTCACAATACTGCACATAATCATTCTCCATGGAGATCGCCGACGACACAAGCTCTCCGAAACTCCTAAGCCGTAGAGCAACCAACTGCCGCCGAATAGGAGCCTTGAGCCCTTCCTGAAACTTAATACACTTTTCACGCTCCGATGCCACTGTTGATGGAGCAAACCTAGCCAACTCATTAAACTTTGCCTCATACTCCCGAACTGACAGATCACCCTGCTGCAACCTGTAGAACTCAGCTGCCTTCTGGTCTCTATACCCCTGCGGAAAAAACCGATCATAGAACAGCTCCTCGAACTTGTCCCAACTGATATCACCACCGCGCTCCAGACGCTTAGCCTGCTTCCACTAAGTGTTAGCGCCACCCTCGAGCTTATACGCAGCAAACTCCACACGATACTCCTCAGGCACACCAAGAGTATCTAGATGCTTCAAGATCGAATCCAGCCAATACTCTACTAACTACGGATCCCCATTGCCATCAAAAGTCAGAACAGACGCCCGCCGGAATTCCTTAAAGAACGCATGTCGACTACCAACACTAGAGTCTTCTGGTCTAACCCTGGCTGCCATCTGCCGAAAAGCCGCAAACATAGACCTCATCATGCTCTCATCATTTCCGAACTCGGCGTCAGCAGTCGAACGACGTCTAGGTGCCATTCTCTCACTTCTGAAAACAAAATTTGGACTGTCAGAGGTATTTCATTGTCAAACCTATGTGTGCACAATTCCCAAGGTTTATAACTTTGAGCTCTGATACCATTCTGTCACGCCCCGGAGCACGGGAGGTGACGTGACGGAATATTTAGATTAATTAAAAGAGGATTTAATTAAAACCATATCAAATTAAATTAGAAATAAGAAGATTTCCACCACATTTTTATAAAAGAATTTATAAATATTAAAAAAATAATAAAAATTAATAAAGAACCACGAGTATGGGTTCCACAACCCACAACTTGTACACACACATGGTTCTGACAATATCATAAATACAATCACAGTCCAGATACAAATAAAATTAGAATCTTACATGCCTTGATTAAATAATACAAAATATGATTTAATCCTCCTATTGCTCCTAAGTTCGGTCCGAAGAATCCTCTCCAAACCTAAATGGGAAACCACCTAGAGGGGGAATTTAAAACAATAAAACGTGAGTGAAAGGCTCAGTAGGACTATGTTTTATAAATAATTGAATTTAAAGAAACAGTTCATTGTTAGGAGTACTCAAAAGAAAACTTAAATAAATAAATAAATACAGAATTTGAGTAGAGCCGTTCTGACACAGAATAGTCTACTCGTATAATCAAAAACATCATTTTTCTTTTACCTAGGCAAACCATGATATCACCACCGTAGTGGCCCAGCTGGGTTTCGGGACCTGCCCCCAAGGTCGATCGCTACACGACCCGATCTCTGATATGGCATCATGTCTTTGTGTTTATTATCATTATCATTCAAAACCCAATTACCGAGTGTTGTCAATTACATTTATTATGAAATTCATTTCATAATCACGGTATATTAAAATATAACCGATAAAACCATTTTCAAACAACCGTTGAAAACATTTGATAGAAATCCTTTTCAAAGCCAGATCATTTCAAAACCAGGCTACCAAGGAAATAGGATGGAAGTCCTACCTCAATACTCGTGCCGGTGCCCCACACCGTAATGCCGGTCCGCTATACGTTAGCTCCGCGGAACCACGAACGATTCTAGATACAAACTAAGTCGATCAATATCTAGTTCGAGACATTCTATGTTACTAAATCATTTCATGATGTCCTAGTGTGCCATTTGTATCATTAAAATCATTCTATAAGGTTGGGATTTAAATCAGGGTTCAAAACAGTGAAAACGGGTAAAAATCACAAAATTTTCCATGCCTCGGTCGGCCTGCCGGACTCGGCCTGCCGGACTCCCTACTTCGGCCGGCCGAACTGCACAATTTGGCCTGCCGGAAGCAAAGTTCGGTCGGCCGAACACTTCCCCAGGTTCGGCCTGCCGGTCGGAAGAACACCGGCCTACCGATCATTACTCCGGCCTGCCGAACTGGAAAAATCCAGAAATCCCAACCACGGGTTTCTCGATCCCCAAAATTCAAATCTTGATTCTAACCTGTTTTTCTCAAATCTCAGGCATGAAAAACAATCATAGTTGATAGAAAAACATACTAGAACATGTTTGAACTCATTTAAACAAGATTTAAACTCGAAATCCTCAAAAATCTGAAAATGAGAAAATGAGGAGAAAAATGAAAAATCTTGAATCTAATCCGTTTTTCTTCAATCTAAGCTTAGATTCTAGTTGTTCTAAGTCCATTTAACTCAAATCCACGGTTTTCTAAGCTTAAACAAACCTAGATTTCAAAAATGCACAAAATTGAAAATTTTGGAAAAAGTTTAGAAATTTCAAATCTAACCTCGAATCGAAGCTTCAATCCGCGATCTCGGTTGCTAAATCACGTCCCCGAGCCTCCTCCTTGATATCCCAAAGCTTGGATTCGAAATGGAGTTCAAAAATTTTGAAAGAGAGATGTAGAGAGAGAGATCAAGAGGAAGAGAGAGAGAGAGATGCGTGAGAGTGAGGAGAGAGAGAGAGGAAGGAAATAAATAGAGAAAATAGGTGGGCGATTTTACTGTGCGAAAACCATGTGCCGCCCACGGTTTTGCAAAACGGAGTATTTTTAACATTTTACAAATTGTTGTGTTTTAAAACTCAAAACATCATTTTAAAATAATAAGAAATCATTTGGATTACCAAATTAACAAAACAACCAAAATTTCAAAATCCAACCCAATAATCAAATTAATGTTAAAACATTAATTATGGCACACTAATTCATCATTTATATTTCATTAACATTAAATAAATTTCGGGGCGTTACAGTTCTCCATCACTAATCCACCAGAATATCAAGTCATCTAACATTTTGCTTGATGCTGAACTCAACCCTCGTCTCTCTGACTGTGGCTTGGGAATTTTTTATCAAGTTACTGTTTCTTTATTACATAATCTCTCATAGTCTGTCCACATGCTTGTGATAGTCCACGAAATGTGGCACCAATGGTCATGATTCTAGACGTAAAGAACAACGATTTCATGCTTAGCTTGAATGAATAATAGTGACTTATTCATGAAGCGTAAATAGGTCTTCTATCGGTTAATTGACATCCATTGCACTGTAAATTCTTGATTCAGGAGGTGGCTTCTTAATTTCCTTTTCACGTCAGAATTTAAGCAGAAAAGAAGAGGGATAAAAAAAAAAGTAGCTTCCATTGTCACTATGTGGTGGTTGCTCAATAAAGGACGTCTACTGGCAAGATATAATTAAGACATCAGAATCCATAAGAGTTTATGTTGTTCATGTCATTTCTTTGACACCAAGTAGTGGTACTTCATCCAGTACAGAACTTGTGGCCTGTTTTAAGCCCCTGTACACTTTTTTTCATCTAAACCTTTTGTTGGTGTAATACTAATTCATCCTCCCTGGATATTCTTTTTAGCGCAGTGGCCAAAATCTTGGTGTTGGATACGACGCAGCTGTAACGCCCCAAAATTTATTTAATATTATTGTAATGTAAATGATGAATTAGTGTGCCATAACTAATGTTTTAACATTAATTTGATTATTGGGTTGAATTTTGAAATTTTGGTTGTTTTGTTAATTTGTTGAATCCAATGATTTCCTATTGTTTTAAAATGATGTTTATAGTTTTAAAACCCAACAATTTGTAAAATGTTAAAAATACTCCGTTCTACAAAACCGTGGGCGGCACATGGTTTTCGCACAGTAAAACCGTCCACCGATTTTCTCTATTTATTTCCTTCCTCTCTCTCTCTCTCCTCACTCTCACGGTCATCTCTCTCTTCCTCTTGATCTCTCTCTTGGCAGCTCTCTCTCTCTCAATTCTCTCTCAAAATTTTTGAAAGAAATTCGAATCCAAGCTTCGGGTTAGCAAGGAGGAAGCTCGGGGACGTGATTTGGCAACCGAGAACGCGGATTGAAGCTTCGATTCGAGGTTAGATTTGAAATTTCTGAACTTTTTACAAAATTTTCAATTTTGTGCATTTTTGAAATCTAGGTTTGTTTAAGCTTAGAAAACCTTGGATTTGAGTTAAATGAACTTAGAACACCTAGAATCTAAGCTTAAATTGAAGAAAAACAGATTGGATTCAAGATTTTTCATTTTTCCTCAATTTTTTCTATTTTCGGATTTTCGGGATTTTGTGTTTGAATCTTGTTTAAATGGGTTTTAAAGTGTCTAAGTATGTTTTTCTATCATCTATGAATGTTTTCTATGCCTGAGATTTGAGAAAAACAGGTTTAAATCAAGATTTGGGTTTTGGGGAAATCGAAACCCGTGGCTGGAATTTCTGGGTTTTTCTAGTTCGGCAGGCCGAAATGTGTGTTCGGCAGGCCGGAACAGGGATTGGCAGGCCGGTGTTCTTCATTCTGACAGGCCAAACTTGGAAATTGTTCGACCGACCGAACTTTGCTTCGACCGGCCGAACTGTGCAGTCCGGCAGGCCAAACTTGGAAATTGTTCAGCCGACCGAACTTTGCTTCCGGCAGGCCGAATTGTGCAGTTCGGCCGGCCGAAGCAAGGAGTCCGGCAGGCCAACCGAGGCATGGAAATTTTTGTGATTTTCACCCGTTTTCACTGTTTTGAACCCTGATTTAAATTCCAACCTTATAGAATGATTTTAAAGGAACAAATGGCACACTAGGACATCATGAAATGGTTTAGTAACATAGAATGTCTCAAACTAGTTATTGATCGACTTAGTTTGTATCTAGGATCGTTCGTGGTTCCGCGGAGCTAACGTATAGCGGACCGGGATTACGGTGTGGGGTACCGGCACGAGTATTGAGGTAGGACTTCTATCTTATTTCTTTGGTAGCCTGGTTTTGAAATGATTTGGCTTTGAAAAAGATTTCTATTAAAATGTTTTCAACGGTTGTCTGAAAATGGATTTGTCGGTTATATTTTAATATACCGTGATTTGAAATGAATTTCATAATGAATGTAATTGACAACACTCGGTAATTGGGTTTTGAATGATAATGATAATAAACATAGGCATGATGCCATATCAGAGATCGGGTCGTGTAGCGATCGACCTTGGGGGCAGGTCCCGAAACCTAGCTGGGCCACTACGGTGGTGATACTATGGTTTACCTAGGAAAAGAAAAATGGTATTTCTGATTGTGCAAGTAGACTATTCTGAATCAGGACGGTTCTACTCAAATTATTTATTTATTTATTTATGGTTTCTTTTGAGCACCCCTGTCAATGAAATGTTTCTCTAAATTAAATTATTTTATAAAACATAGTCCTACTGAGCCTTTCGCTCACTTTTTATTGTTTTAAATTTCCCCCTCTAGGTGGTTTCCCATTTAGGTTTGGAGAGGATTCTTCGGACCGAACTCAGGAGCAATAGAAGGATTAATTTATATTTTGTATTATTTAATCAATGCATGTAAGATTTAACTTTATTTGTATCTTGGACTGTAATTGTATTTATGATATTGTCAGTACCATGTGTGTGCACAAGTTGTGGGTCTGTGGGACCCATACTCGCGGTTCTTTATTTATTTTATTATTTGTTTAATATTTATAAATTCTTTTATAAAAATGTGGTTGAAACCTTCTTATTTCTCACTTAAACTGATCCTTAAACCATTGGTTTTAATTAAATTCTTATTTAATTAATTTAAATAATCCGCCATGTCACCTCCCGTACCCCGGGGCGTGACACCAGCAGAGTGCACAATGCCTTCGGCTTATACACTGAAGAGTGACGTTTGCAGTTTGGGGGTGGTCGTGTTGGAATTATTGACAGGGCGTATGCCTTTCGATAGGTGTGTGTTTAACTATTAGTGTCTATCCTTTCTGTTGGCTATACTAGTCTGTGCACTATCGTGTTCTCAATTTGGGTTTGTTGCTTGATTAACTTTTAGTTCGAAACCAAAGGTAGAACAGTGTCTTGTTCTATGGGCTGCTGCACAGCTTCATGATAACGATGCATTCGAGAGAATCTCGGATCCTGCTCTGCGTGGACTCTACCCTCTGAAATCAGTCTCTCGATTTGCTGATATCATTAGCCTCTGTGTTCAGGTGAGAACTGTATGCACTTTAGTTTTATAATTCAGTGACAACACGCAAATAACACAGAACAAACAATATGCACTATGGATCAAGGAAATTCTTAATCAAAATCTCATTGATTCGCGTAACTCTTTTCAAATTTGTATATCAAAGGCATTCTCGAGTAAAGGCTTCAAAACTCTCAATGAATCTAATGATTACTCTGCATTTTATGCATATCCGATAGAGCCCGAATTTTGGCCAGCGATGTCAGAGGTGGTGCAGGCGTTGGCGCGGTTAGTTCAACGCTCGGGTATAAATCAGAGAGGCGATCTCGGAGGTTCTCGCCATATGCATGACTACGACTATTAACCACTCATTGTTTAAAAATGTACACATTTGTGAGACAGATAGGATCATTTAGAGGAAAGAATTGTAGTTTCTTCACAAGTTTTGTCCTCCTTTTCGACATGTTTGGTAACTCACTTTCCCTTAAAATATTGTGCGCAAGCAAACGTTGCATATAGTGAGCTATATCTTTTGCTTGAAAATGGACATTTATACGATGCAGGCCATAATGTGTTTGCACCAAATTGACACTTGCCTTAATTGTTTACAACGATTAAGCCCAAATGCTTTTTTTTTCTTTCTTTTTTTTTTTTCATGTTTTGATCGCATAATATGTTTTATTATTTAACAAAGTCATAGAAATTTTCATTAAAAACGTGTCGGTTCTGAAGATGGTATAAAACGATTCATAACATGCCAAAACAATAAGCATATAAGAAACAAAATGGAAGTGTGAAAGATTTTGTACCTTCGGCCATTGCAATCTACAGTGTAATTGAGTTGCTGTTGTAGAACGTTGCATGACAAAGTTGGCACTTCTATCACTCAAACACTCAAATGCGACGGTGCACAATCTGAATGTGAGAGAGAGGTGATAGGGATCAAATTGAGAGATGTCCAATGTATGAACAAAAGTTTCTTCTCTGTATATCTGTATTCTAGTATCTCTGTTCTCCCATCAAGAACTCATTTATATACCAGAAAAATGAGTTACCATAAGATTTAATTTTAATTCTGATTTAATGGGAAATGAATAGAGACCAATTATGTAAATCGTTACAACAATTAAATTGGTTTCAATTTAGAAACCGTTGCAATGATGAAAATGGTTACATTCTCCCACTTTGTCTCTATATTTAACCTTATATTCATTAAACCCAAACCTTTTAGTAAACAAATACATGAATCATGGCGATAATTTCTCTAAATTGTGAGTATTATCTTCCATGTATTACTATGTATTGTTTCTCAGACTCTATTCCATATATGGTAACTTAACTTTATGAATAAACCCAATGTTTATTCTTGGTCCTATTAAATGTGAATTTTCCTCCAATAACTTTATGCCCAAATCAAATATGAGAAAACTTCACAACTGAATAAGAGTTTCATTAAGACTGTAAATTGTATGTACAAACAAATTTACATTATGGAACAAAGTTTCATCTGAACTACATGATCCTTAAATGACTTCGGTGGCATTCCTTTTGTCAGAGGATCTGCGATCATCAATTTAGTGCTTATATGCTTAATGACCACTTTATTTTCCCTAATCCGTTCCCTTATGACTAAGTACTTAATGTCGATATGTTTACTTCGACTGCCACTCTTATTATTCTTAGCCATAAAGACAGCAGCTGAATTGTCACAATATATCCTTAATAGCCTAGACGCAGAATCTACAATTCTAAGGCCTGACATGAAAACTCTTCAACCATACACCATGCGAAGTAGCCTCAAAACAAGAAACGAACTCTACCTCCATTGTGGAAGTAGCAACCAATGTTTGCTTTCCACTCCTCCAAGATACAGCTCCTCCGGCTAGCATGAAAGTATAACCTGAAGTTGATTTTCTCGAATCAACACACCAGCAAAGCCTGAATCAGAGTAGCCGATCACCTTTAGAATGTCAGTTCCCCTATACATAAGCATGTAATCCTTTGTGCCTTGAAGGTACCTCATCACCTTCTTTGCAGCCCTCTAGTGGTCAATGCTTGGGTTACTCTGATATCTCTCCAACATTCCCACAGCAAATACAATGTCAGGTCTTGTGCAGACCTGAGCATACATAAGGCTTCCAATAGTTGAAGCATAAGGAATGTTGCTCATTTGAATTTTCTTGAAATCATTCCTTGGGCATTGGTTCAGATTGAACTTATCACCCTTCACAATGGGTGCTATACTTGGTGAACAATCTTTCATCCAAAATCTGTCTAAGACTTTATTGATATAGGTTTCCTGCGATAGTCCCAAAATGCATCGAGATCTATCCCTATGGATCTTTATGCCAATGATATAAGATGCCTCACCCATATCCTTCATATCGAAGTTCTTAGAAAGGAATTTTTTCACCTCATATAGAAACCCATTGTCATTGGTTGCAAGAAGGATATCATCCACATACAAAACAAGGAAACAAATCTTGCTCCCACTGACCTTTTGGTATATACATTGATCCATGATATTCTCTTCAAAACCAAATGAAGTGATGACATCGTGGAATTTCAAATACCATTGACGGGAAGCCTGTTTCAAACCATATATGGATTTTTTGAGTTTGCACACCAATTGCTCACCATGTGGCGTACCCAGCCCCACTCAAGCCCCCATGAGACCCGTAGGTTGGCCCCCAGCATAATTGGCTCTTATTGTGGCGTAACCGGGCCCACTCATCCGTACTATCCCCTCTGGGGTCCTCAGACCCCTCAGGGTTTTTCTTTCGCGTCCCTCATGGTTCGAACCTTAAACCTCCCTTAAGAGGTTCTTATTTCCTTCATGAGTACCAATTGAGCCTCAATTGGTACTCATGAAGGAAATAAGAACCTCTTAAGGGAGGTTTAAGGTTCGAACCATGAGGGACGCGAAAGAAAAACCCTGAGGGACCAATGAGCCCTAGAGGGGACAGTACGGATGAGTTGGCCTGGTTACGCCACAATAAGAGCCAATTATGTCGGGGGTTGACCTACGGGCCTCATGGGGGCTTGAGTGGGGCTGAGTACGCCATAATAAAATGCACATTTTATTATGGCGTACGGTACCGTCCCACCTCTTTATATGGCGGCCACCCACTCATCCGTACTGTCCCCTCTGGGGCCCTCTGGCCCCTCAGGGTTTTTCTTCCGCGTCCCTCATGGTTCGAACCTTAAACCTCCCTTAAGAGGTTCTTATTTCCTTCATGAGTACCAATTGAGCTAGCTCAATTGGTACTCATGAAGGAAATAAGAACCTCTTAAGGGAGGTTTAAGGTTCGAACCATGAGGGACGTGAAAGAAAAACCCTGAGGGGACAGTACGGATGAGTGGGTGGCTGCCACATAAAGAGGTGGGACGGTGTCGTACGCCACAATACTAGCTCAATTGGTACTCATGAAGGAAATAAGAACCTCTTAAGGGAGGTTTAAGGTTCGAACCATGAGGGATGAAAAAGAAAAACCCTGAGGGGCCAGAGGGGACAGTACGGATGAGTGGGCGGCCGCCACATAAAGAGGTGGGACGGTGCCGTACGCCACACACCATCACTAGAGGAGAATCCTTCAGGTTGTTTCATGTAAACCTCTTCCTCTAGATCACCATTGAGGAATGTCGTTTTCACATCTATCTGATGTAACTCAAAATCAAAATAAGCCACTAATGCCATGATCACACGAAGGGAGTCCTTTTTAGATACAAGAGAAAAAGTCTCAGTGTAATATATACCCTTCCTTTGAGTGAATCCTTTAGCAACGAGTCTAGCCTTGTGTCTCTCAATGTTGCCTAATAAGCCTTTCTTTATCTTGAAGACCCATTTGCATCCAATAGCTTTTACACCATCAGGCAACTTGACAAGATCCCAGACTCCATTAGATGACATAGAGTTCATCTCTTCTTTCATGGCATCATACCACAAGTTAGATTCCTTACAACTTATGGCTTGTGAAAACGTTTTTAGATCATTTTCGGCTCTTATGTTATAGTCAAACTCCTGTAGATACACAATATAGTCACTAGGAATGGCTGATCGCCTTACTCTAGTAGATCTCCTTAATGCTGGTTCAACATTCTCATGTGGAGCATGTTGATCAACTGGTTGTTCAACAGGTTCTTGTATCTGTTGTTCAGCTGGATCAACTACTTCTTGATCAGCAGTCTGTGGAACTTGAATGACTGGCTATTGTTCAACATGCGTTTGAACTGTAGGCGTGTCGCGTATAACAATCACTCTATCATATGAAGTGGAAGCTTGAGCATCTGTATGATTTTTCTCTAGAACGGTATTCTAGGATCGATTGCTCCCACTAATCAAGTCATTCTTAAGAAATTTCGCATTCCTTGATTCCACAAACCTAGTGGTATGTGATGAACAATAAAATCTGTACCCCTTAGACCGTTCAGCATAACCAACGAAAGACCCACTTATAGTCCTTGGGTCTAACTTCTTTTCTTGTGGATTATAGACTCTCACTTCAGACGGGCATCCCCAAACGTTTATATGTCACAAACTCGGTTTTCAACCCTTCCATAACTCGAATGGTGTCTTTGAGACAGCCTTGGTTGGAACTCGGTTTAATATATACACAGCCGTCTTGAGAGCTTCAGTCCATAAAGACTTAGGAAGCTTGGAGTTGCTAAGCATGCTCCGAACCATATCCAACAATGTTTGGTGTCTTCTTTCTACCACACCATTTTGATTTGGAGAACCGGGCATAGTGTACTGGGCAACTATCCCATGTTCTTGAAGAAACTTCGCAAATGGACTAGGTGCTTGTCCATCTTCGGTGTATCTACCATAGTATTCACCACCTTTATCATATCTCACTATCTTTATTTGCTTACCACATTGTTTCTCTACTTCTGCCTTAAAGGCATCTATAGCTTCATTCTTATTATGAAGCAAGTAGAGATACATATATCGTGAGTAATCATCAATAAAAGTAATGAAATACTTTTGACCATACGTGTCTATGTCTGGACTACAAATATCTGATGTATGATCTCTAATATATCTGAACTCCTCTTGGCACCTTTCTTTGACATATTGGTATGCTTTCCCTTTATACAGTCCACACAAGTGTCAAAGTCAGTAAAATCTAGAGTACTAAGTACCCCATCATTCACTAATCTCTTTCTTCTCTCAATAGAGATATGACCCAACCTACGGTGCCACAACATAGAGGAATCTTCATTCATAACACATCTCTTAATGCCAGCATTATCATGAACATGCATAGAAGTATAAAAAGCTTTATCTTGTAGATTAATTTTAAAAAGACCATTCGACAACGTACCATTTTTAATAAATTCAAATCTATAAAACAAACTAAATATAGTGTCTGAAAAATTAAAGGAAAATCCTATCGGTACAAGCCTTGAAATAGAAATTAAATTCCTAGAAAAACTAGGAATATAAAATGTCTTTTCCAACTTTAATACAAAACCACTACTTAAAACTAAATTGCATGTTTCGACTGCTTCCACATGCGAGCACATCTTATTGCCTAAAAAGATGCACTGCTCACTTCCCACTAGCTTCCTTAGGCCTTGCAATCCCTGCAAGGAATTAGTGACATGGATTGTAGAACCAGAATCAATCCACCATGTGTTATGCTCAACATCAACCATATTAGATTCATAACAAACTAATGAGAATTAAGTACCTTTTTTGTCAAGCCATCTCTGATATTTAGGACAATCCTTTTTTATATGCCACTTCTTCTTGCAAAAGAAGCACCTGGATTCCTTCTTGATATTAGCTTGTGCAAGCAGTTTGCCTTTTCTTTTATTTTTGGCTTGGCCCTTATTCTTCCTTTGAGTTTCCAGATGCACACTCTCTCCCGCTTCCATAACAAGCCTTCCTTCTTCCTGAACACACATGGTCATCAATTCATTGATGGACCACTTATCCTTATGTGTGCTGTAGGATATCTTGAAAGGTCCATATTGATGTGGGAGAGTGTTGAGGATGTAGTGCACAATGAAGGTTTTAGACATCTAAACCTCAAGAGTCTTCAGTTGACCTGCTATATCCCTCATTTGCATGTTATGCTCACGCACACCATGAATTCTAGTAAGCTTCATGGATGAAAACTTCATTATCAAGGTGCTAGCCAAAGCTTTGTCTGATGTAGCAAACTACTCATCAATTGCCTTCATCAAAGCTCGCACATTGTCATATTGCTCCAATGAACCACGTATGCCAGCCAAGATCTTGGTCTTTATGAACATTACGCAAAGCCGATTAGATCGCTCCTACTTTTCATAACGATCAACGTCATCCGACTGGCTAGTCTCCGTAATGGCAAGTAGTTCATTCCATAATGATGAACATTATGCAAAGCCGATTAGATCGCTCCCACTTTTCATAACGATCAACGTCATCTGACTGGCTAGTCTCCGTAATGGCAGGTAGTTCATTCTTATGGATAGCAAAGCCAATGTCCATTACTTCTAAATGAAGGAGAATTCTCTCATTCCATATCTTATAGTTATCACCCTTAAGTTCAGGAATGTCACATTGAAAATCAGAGTAACTCACAGTTTGCATAGCTGCATAATAAAACATACATGCTTATGTTACTAAATTGAGGCTACAATACTTTATGACATGTTTACCAATGTAAATCATGCATTAAAATATAATTCTAATGACATAAAAATTGCCTGTGGGCTAAATTTTTAACTAGGCTAAATTTTTAACTCAAACAGATTCATATATTCTTATGATGACACTATCAAATTATATGCCCTTTTCTTAATTCCTGTGGGTAAATTAAGAAAGATAATTTGATACATCATCCTAACTAATCATATTAAATATAATAAAAATTCATATGGGATAAAATTTATCATATTACATATGATTAATTACAATTAAATGTCCTTTTACCATATGTGATTTAAACAATAAATATAATTTTTTTTTCATAATCAAAGATGCTGTGGCTACTCTTTAATTATTCAAAAATTATATGCATCACTAGACATTTTTTTATAATATATTTGCTCATAAATTAATTGCATTTACTTAAATATGAACAAAGAACCATAATTTATGTACTAATTTTTATTATGTATAGATTAAAATTATACATTCAAAAACATAATTTAGCACATTATTGCACAACATTTAAATGTACTAAATTATTTAACTTAATATTGCATGCATAATTTTAAATCACAAATTATACATAATCAACACTGTATGCACATAAATTTACAAAATTATATCCACAACAAAATAGTATAATATTCATAACAAATACCAAAAATTATAAATATTCAAAGTTATGAATTTTTCATAATTTATTCCATAATATGAAAAATTTCATAAAAAATACCAAAATTGTGGATATTATGAAAATCTCATAAAATTATAAAAACTGAAAATTTTTATGAAATTTTCCCCAAAAATATCACCTTATGAAAATTTGAAAATATCAATTTTTTTTTTATTTTTGGGGTTTTTTTTTAAATAATTAAAGCTACATGACGTCGTTTTGGAGGAGCCCCCGCCCAGGCATAAATGACACGTCATTTTGATGAAGGGCAGCCTGCCAACAGTCCAAACGACATGTCGTTTTGGTCATTATGGTCTAAAACGACATGTCGTTTTTAGCGATGAAAACGAGCTCCTCCCCTGCCAAAACAACATGTCGTTTCGGCTGACCCAAAGTCAAACGACATGTCGTTTTAGGTCGTCTTCAACCTTGAACCGGGTCGTTTTGACCTGGCTGACCCAAATTTTGATCGGATTTCAGACCTGGCTTGTTTTCAACAATTCGGACACCGTTTTTGTCATTTCAAATTGCAAAATTCTTAGAAATCCAATGTCTAAATGATTTCTAATCTTAGTTTCAATTAAAAAACGTTAAAATCAAAATCCCAAAAATCAAAAAAAAAATTCTAACCGTGACTCCATGAACATGGATTTCCAACAGAAGCAAACAAACACAATTCACATGCAAGGCAGAGTGAATTCGGCTCTGATACCAAATAAAGATGGTATAAAACAATTCATAACATGCCAAAACAATAAGCATATAAGAAACAAAACGGAAGCGTGAAAGATTTTGTACCTCCGGCCATTGCAATCTACAGTGTAATTGAGTTGCTGTTGTAGAACGTTGCACAACAAATTTGGCACTTCTATCACTCAAACACTCAAATGCGATGGTGCATAATCTGGATATGAGAGAGAGGTGATAGGAACCAAACTGAGAAATGTCCAACATATGAACAAAAGTTTCTTCTCTGTATATCTGTATTCTAGTATCTCTGTTCTCCCATCAAGAACTCATTTATATACCAGAAAAATGAGTTACCATAAGATTCAATTTTAATTCTGATTTAATGGGAAATGAATAGAGACCAATTATGTAATCGTTACAACAATTAAATTGGTTTCAATTTAGAAACCGTTGCAATGATGAAAACGGTTACAGATTCTACCACAATTGTAAAATATGATTAGAGAACTCTAAAGGCATGTTCCATATGTTTTCTACACGCTTTCTTGTTTTATAACAAAATACCTTTTCTTTCGACCACACGGCTCGTGAATAGGTTACACAATAGTGGACCATTTTGGGTATATACTATCAGCTAAATAATAACTTATGTAATATTATTTTCCCTGAATAGCATAATGAGTGGGAAGAGCAATATCTTAAGCGAGATTGAAAAAAGATGGGATGACTCCAACACATTGATATCCTTGTTGGTGCCCAGCATACTAATATATGCATGCCATATCCAAAGACCATAATCCACTACAGCTTACAGAATAATAGTTGATGATCCAGTGAACAATTTTTTCACTTCCAATGCATACAATCTAAGACTGCCCAACAATCTTAGAAAACCACGTTGTCGGCTAACATGAAGTAGCCCGGCAACGTCATTAGCGATAGGTGATCTTAGACACTACTCTGCAAATATCTCCACAACAGCACGACAAAATCTCTTCATGCTTTCAATTGCCATTGACTCGCCTAATTTAATGTACCCGTCGGCAACATCCGCCGATAGATAATATGCTGACATCTGGAACATATCTGTTACTTTCTGTAAAGTTGATAATCGGAGTCAACCAAGCCTATCACTTTGTTGTTGGAAGTAGTCTTGGACTTTGACCGCATCAACGATATAAAGAAACAAAATTCGAGACATTCGATATTGATGGTGAAACATAACATCCTTATAGCGTAGGTTCTTGGAAAAATAATAGTTGAACAGATTACGATCCGTGGTTTCGGTAGCTATTGATCACTACATGATTAGGAATTGACCCATCATGGGTCACTTGGTTGTTTTGTTGATTGAGATAGTAAGCAATGATCATGTTGTTATTGGCGAACACACGGTATACCTCTTCTTCTTCTACAATAAGATTATTCATCATTGACAGATCGTTGTTGTCATCCAACAATGAAGTTAGGTATGATCAATAAGATAAACCTCCAAAGTTGGAATTCATTTTAAAGTAAAAGAAATGACTATGTAAAGAACATGCGTTTTTAAACTACAATTAAGGATTGTGATCATGTTGTTGGTCAAAACGTTGTATTTATAGCCAAAAAAAAAAGTTTAACTGATAAGGATGAAAATTTAATCAAACAGTTTAGATGATAATGAAATCCATCCAATGGTTTCGTTTACAAGTCCAAATTTTCTTATCCAGATTCATTGGAACAAGTGAAGAATATATTATGTATCTGAACTCTTATATGAGTTTATTGAAGAAGGTGTAAAGCTGATAAGATTTTTATATAAACTCAAAAAGTGTAAAGCTGGTAATATTCTTACTGAGTTTATTGAGGAAGGTGCAAAGCTAACAAGATTGTTATCTGAGTTTATAAAAAAAGTATAAAGTTGATAAGATTTTTATGTGAGTTTATTGAAGAAAGTGTAAAGCTAATCAGATTCTTATCTTGGTTTATTGAAGAAGATATAAAGCTGATAAGATTCTTATCTTGTTTTGCTATAAATAATAATCATGAATTCTATTTTAGAACACAACGTATTATTTTCTTTAACCATTGCTCTTCTCTAACCTTCCACTTGTGAAAGAAATGTTTATTTGATCTTCTGGATACAATGCTACTAAAGACGTTCTCCTATGTCAAGTTTATTAAGATATTTCTCAAGACCCTATTATAGGTGTATACCAGTTTGTAGATCAATTTCGATCTCATGTGGAGGATGCATACAAGAATGCAAGGGATGAGTGTTGAGAGTATCGTAACAAAAAATCTTTATAGTCTCGAATTCAAGCTATAGAGAAAGCTACAAGGAAATTTAATGCATGCTTAAAACAAGTTAAAAATATGCATCCAAGTGGTGCTTTGGATCAAGATATTATGAGTACTTATTAAACTTATTTTTGTGGGTAAATTATACTGATACCCCCTATGTTTTACCCAAGTTACAGAGACACCCTTGGACTTAAACTAATCATACTGACACCCCTTAACTGTTCAAAAATATTACAGTGAGACCCCCTCTCTTAGTTGACTGTTAGGGTTGACCATAAGTTGACCGTTAAATTTTAAATGCCAAAAAAGCCCCTTGTCAAAAAAACGTTTTATTTATTTATGCACTTAAAAATGAAATTTTTATCCTTCTTTGACAATAAAAAAATGAGTATAAAAAAATTAAAATACTACCTAAAAGTTCAAACCACCATGATTCGAACCCCTGAAACAAATGGACCATAGGTTGTAGATAGTGGGAGGATAGAAGTAACCTTTACAGTTTTATGATAGGGGAATCAGTATGATGAGAACAGACAATGTGAGTAGACTAACCTTTTGGCCTTTTCATGATGTCACTATATAAAATAAGAATCCACTGCAATGGTTTATTCATGAGGGGTGAAAAAACCCACTCCATTGCAGTTGACTTGCTTTGTTGTAACGTCCCGAAATTTATTTAATGTTAATGTACTGTAAATGATGAATTAGTGTGCCATAATTAACGTTTTAACATTAATTAGATTATTTGGTTAGATTTTGAGTTTTTGGTTGTTTTGTTAAATTGATGCATTCAAATGATTTCTTATTGTTTTAAAATGATGTTTTGAGTTTTAAAACACAACAATTTGTAAAATGTTAAAAATACTCTGTTTTGCAAAACCGTGGGCGGCACATGGTTTTCGTACAATAAAACCGCCCACCGATTTTCTCTATTTATTTCCCTCTTCTCTCTCTCTCTCCTCACTCTCCCGCAACACCTCTCTCTCTCTTCCCTCTCTCTCTCGGCAGCTCCCTCTCTCTCAATCTCTTTCAAAAAAAATTTAAAACAAATTCGAATCCAAGCTTCGGGATAGCAAGGAGGAAGCCCAGGGACGTGATTCGGCAACCGAGAACGCGGATTGAAGCTTCGATTCGAGGTTAGATTCGAAATTTCTAAACTTTTTACAAAATTTTCAATTTTGTGTGTTTTTGAAATCTAAGTTTGTTTAAGCTTAGAAAATCTTGGATTTGAGTTAGATGAACTTAGAACAACTAGAATCTAAGCTTAGATTGAAGAAAAATGGATTGGATTCAAGATTTTTCATTTTTCCCCTCATTTTCTCATTTTTGGATTTTTGAGGATTTTGAGTTCAAATCTTGTTTAAATGAGTCCAAACATGTTTTAGAATGTTTTTCTATCAACTATGATTATTTTTCATGCCTGGGATTTGAGAAAAACAGGTTGGAACCAAGATTTGGATTTTGGGGATCGAGAAACCCGTGGCTGGGATTTCTGGATTTTCCCAGTTCGGCAGGCCGAACTGTGTGTTCGGCAGGCCGAACTGTGTGTTCGGCAGGCCGGAGTGATGATCGGCAGGCCGGTGTTCTTCCGACCAGCAGGCCGAATCTGGGAAAATGTTCGGCAGGCCGAACCTTGCTTCCGGCAGGCCGAACTGTGCAGTTCGGCCTGCCGAAGCAGGACGTCCGGCAGGCCGACCGAGGCATGGAAAATTTTATGATTTTTATCTGTTTTCACTGTTTTGAACCCAGATTTAAATCCCAACCTTATAGGATGATTTTAATGATACAAATGGCACACTAGGATATCATGAAATGATTTAGTAACATAGAATGTCTCAAACTAGATATTGATCGACTTAGTTTGCATCTAGGATCGTTCGTGGTTCCGTGGAGCTAACGTATAGCGGACCGGGATTACGGTGTGGGGCACCGGCACGAGTATTGAGGTAGGACTTCTATCTTATTTCTTTGGTAGCCTGGTTTTGAAATGATTTGGCTTTGAGAAGGATTTCTATCAAAATATTTTCAACGGTTGTTTGAAAATAGTTTTATCGGTAGTATTTTAATACACCGTGATTATGAAATGAATTTCATAATAAATGTAATTGACAACACTCGGTAATTGGGTTTTGAATGATAATGATAATAAACACATGGGCATGATGCCATATCAGAGATCGGGTCGTGTGGCGATCGACCTTGGGGGCAAGTCCCGAAACCCAGCTGGGCCACTACGGTGGTGATATCATGGTTTGCCTAGGTAAAAGTAAATTGGTGTTTTGATTTGACGAGTAGACTGTTCTGTGTCAGAACGGTTCTACTCAATTTATTTATTTATTTATTCAAGTTCCCTTTTTGTATAACTCCTGATAATGTTATGTTTCCTTATATTAAACTATTTTATAAAACATAGTCCTACTGAGCCTTTCGCTCACGTTTTATCTGTTTTAAATTCCCCCCTTCTAGGTGGTTTCCCATTTAGGTTTGGAGAAGATTCTTCGGACCGAACTTAGGAGCAATAGGAGAGTTTATTTATATTTTGTATTATTTAATCAAGGCATGTAAGACTTAATTTTATTTGTACTTGGACTGTAATTGTATTTATGATATTGTCAGAACCATGTGTGTGCACAAGTTGTGGGTTGTGGAACCCATATTCGCGGTTTTTATTTAATTTCTATTATTTGCTTAATATTTATAAATTCTTTTATAAAATGTGGTGGAAAATATTCTAAATTTTTATTTAATTTGATTCTTAAACTCTCGTTTTCAATTAAATCCTCTTTTAATTAATCTAAATATTCTGCCACGTCACCTCCCGTACTTCGGGGCGTGACAGAATGGTATCAGAGCGCAAGGTTATGAACCTTGGGAATTGTGCACACATAGGTTTGACAATGAAATACCTCTGACAGTCCAAATTTTGTTTTCAGAAGTGAGAGAATGGCACCTAGACGTCGTTCGACTGCTGACGCTGAGTTCGGAAATGATAAGAGCATGATGAGGTCTATGTTTGCGGCTTTCCGACAGATGGCAGCCAGGGCTAGACCGGAAGACTCCAGTGTTGGTAGTCGGCATGCGTATTTTAAGGAATTTCAGCGGGCGTCTATTCTGACTTTTGATGGCAATGGGGATCCGCAGTTAGCAGAGTACTGATTGGATTCAATCTTGAAGCATTTAGATACCCTTGGTGTGCCTGAGGAGTATCGTGTGGAGTTCGCGGCGTATAAGCTCGAGGGTGGCGCTAACACCTGGTGGAAACAAACTAAGCGTCTGGAGCGCGGTGGCGATATCGGTTGGGACAAGTTCGAGGAGCTGTTCTATGATCGGTATTTTCCGCAGGGATATAGAGACCAGAAAGCAGCTGAGTTTTATAGGTTGCAGCAGGGTGATCTGTCAGTCTGGGAGTATGAGGCATAGTTTAACGAGTTGGCTAGGTTTGCTCCATCAGCTGTGGCATCGGAGCGCGAGAAATCAATCAAGTTTCAGGAGGGACTCAAGGCTCCTATTCGGCAGCAGTTGGTTGCCCTACGGCTTAGGGGTTTCGGAGAGCTTGTGTCGTCGGCGATCTCCGTGGAGAATGATTACGTGCAGTATTGTGAGGACCGAGCCAAGGCTTCAGGAGGACCGCAGAGGAGTGGCAGGAAGAGCATCAGTAGTCGTCCAGCTCCGGGGAAAGGCAAGCAAGGCGGTGCGACCAGTGGCAGCAGCAGTTTTTTCTGGCAGCGGGCGTAGCAACCCCTATAGCTTTCATTGTCATTTCTGTCAGCAGCCCGGACACATCAAGAGGAATTGCCCGATCAGGAGTGCTCGTCTTGGATCACAGACCGGGGAGGATGCTAGTCGTTCATCTCAGCCTCAGCCTCAGACCCTACCTCCGCCTCCGCAGTACCCGCAGTTGCAGTATCCGCAGTTTTCTCCTCAGCAATTCTCATATCCGACACGGGGGCAGCAGCCGTAGTATTTTCAGCGCAGTGTTCCTCAGTATAGAGCTCTGAGTACAGGTAGCGTGCAGTTGTCTCCATCTCAGCAGCATCGGCCGAGTAATGCAGGACCCAGTAATGTTGGTAGAGGAAAAGGAAAAGCGCTAGTGCAGGTTCATGCAATGGCATCTGGAGGGTCAGATTCTCAGACTGGTAACGCGGTTGTCGATGGTATGATTTTGGTTTCTAGATCTTTAGCTCACGTTTTATTTGATACCGGTGCCTCTCATTCTCTCATTTCGAGTTCTTTTGTACATGCCTTGGGATTAGAAGTAGAAGAGTTTAACGAACCCCTAGCTATAACTTCTCCCTTGGGGCGGGTGTGTGTAAATTGTATGTGTAAATCTTGTAAAATAAAGATTGGGGATGAGATTTTGAAAAGTGATTTGATTATACTCCCCATGAGCTCCTATGATGTAATCCTAGGGATGGACTAGTTGTCCAGATATAGTGCAGTCGTGGACTGCCAACTTAGAAAAGTGACCATAGTGTCTGATAGGGGGACGGTAATCACTTACCAGGGTGGTGGTGATTGGCTAATGAGTGAGCGCCTTATAAAGTCATGTCTAGGAGGGCGAAGGAATCTAGGTTGTTGTGCTTTTCTTGCCAACCTGGATTGCGAGCCCTATGTTTCGAGTAGTAGTGTAGCGATTCCGGTGGTTGATGAGTTCGAGGATGTCTTCCCCGACGAGTTATCAGGGTTACCACCGCATCGGGAGATTGAGTTTGGTATCGAGTTGTTTCTAGGGACATCATCGATTTCTATGGCACCTTATTGGATGGCGCCAGCAGGAATGAAGGAATTGAGGAAGCAACTTCAGGAACTTGCTGATAAAGGATATATTCGGAATAGCACATCTCCGTGGGGAGCACCAGTTTTGTTCGCTAAGAAGCACGATGGGACTCTCAGGTTATGTGTGGATTATCGGCAGCTGAATCGTGTTCCGGTGAAGAACAAGTATCCTTTGCCTAGGATTGATGAGCTATTTGATCAGTTGGGAGGTTCGCGATACTTCTCGAAGATTGATTTGCGTTCAGGTTATCATCAGCTCAGGATCAAGGAAGAGGATATTCCCAAGACAGCTTTTAGGACTCGGTATGGGCACTTCGAGTTTCTGGTTATGTCGTTTGGGTTGACGAATGCTCCAGCAGCTTTTATGGATCTGATGAACAGGATATTTAGGCCGTATCTGGATCAGTTTGTGATCGTGTTCATCGATGATATTCTTGTGTATTCTAAGACTTGGGAGGAGCATGAGCAGCATCTTCGGATCGTGCTTCAGACTCTGCGGGAGCACCAGTTGTATGCTAAGAGGGAAAAGTGTGAGTTCTGGTTGACTGAGGTCAAATTTCTGGGTCATGTCATCTCGGAGCATGGTATTTCAATGGATCCGTCCAAGATTGAAGCTATATTGGAATGGGAACGACCAAGGAATGTAGCAGAGATTCGTAGCTTCTTAGGTCTTGCTGGATATTATAGGAAATTTGTAAAGGACTTTTCGAAGATTGCAGCTCTGTTGACGAGATTGATCAAGAAAAACGTCAGGTTTGAGTGGGATGAAGATGGTGAGCTTGCTTTTCAGGAATTGAAGAACCGGTTGACTTCAGCTCCAGTGTTGGTTATTCCTAGTAGTAATGAGCCGTATGAGGTTTATGCGGATGCTTCAGGGCGCAGACTTGGATGCGTGTTGATGCAGCATGGGCGTGTAGTTGCATACGGATCGAGACAGCTACGACCTCACGAGCGGAATTATCCTACTCACGATTTGGAGCTTGCAGCGGTGATCTACGCGCTGAAGATTTGGAGGTGTTACTTGTATGGAGCGTCGTTTCAGGTCTTCTCCGATCACAAGAGTTTGAGGCATTTGTTCACTCAGAGGGATCTCAACTTGAGGCAGTGCAGATGGGTGGAGTACATGGAGGATTATGATTTCACTTTGCAGTATCATCCCGGGAAAGCTAATGTGGTAGCGGACGCGCTTAGCAGGAAGTCTTCAGGGATTCTCACTTGTTTGATTTTTGAGGACTTGAGCAGGGATGCGACAGTGAGTGAGTATCGGCTACTGTATCATGAAGACGGTGATCGAGTTTCGTTATATCATGTGGAAGCGACTCCAGCTCTTGTTCGGATGGTGAAGAAAAGTCAGTGGCAGGATCGGCATTTGCAGGGGATTTGGTCGCGGATTCAGAACGGGGAGCAGTTTAAAGAATGGAGCGTGCATGCAGATGGATCATTGTACTTCTGGGAGCGTCTTGCAGTTCCAGTTATCATCGAGGTGACGAAAGCCGTTCTAGACGAAGCCCATAGGTCTCAGTTTGCTATTCATCCAGGGAGCACCAAGATGTATCGTGATTTGAAGAGGCAGTATTGGTGGAGAGGCATGAGGAAAGATGTTCGCGAGTACGTGGCCAAGTGTTCGACGTGTCTTCAGGTGAAAGCTGAGCACCAGAAGCCTGCAGGTCAGCTTCAGCCGCTCCCTATTCCAGGGTGGAAATGGGAGCATGTGACGATGGATTTCCTCACAGGTTTGCCGAGGACGGAGCAGCGGCATGATGCAGTTTGGGTTGTGGTCGACAGGTTGACGAAATCGGCGCATTTCATTCTGTTTAGGTCGACGTGTTCCAGGAAGATTCTCGGGGAGTTGTATATGCAGAACATTGTGAGGTTGCATGGAGTTCTTTTGTCCATCACCTCTGATCGAGACACCAGGTTTAATGCTAAGTACTGGAGGAGTTTTCAGGAGGCTTTGGGTATGAATTTGAACTTCAGTACGGCGTTTCATCCTCAGACTGATGGGCAGTCTGAGCGGGTTATCCAGGTTCTTGAGGATATGTTACGTGCTTGTGCGTTGGACTTCGGCGGGAATTGGAAGCAATGTTTGCATTTGGCCGAGTTCGCGTACAACAACAGTTATCAGGCGAGTATCGGTATGGCACCATTTGAGGCATTGTATGGGCGACCGTGTCGGTCACCTGTGTGTTGGGCCGAGCCGGAAGATAGAGTTATTCTTGGGCCGGAAGAGATTCGTGATAGCAACGAGAAAGTCGCGGTGATTCGAGGTCGGTTGAGAGCAGCTCAGAGTCGTCAGAAGAGTTACGCGGATAGGAGACATAGACCCTTAGAATTCGCGGTTGGAGATTTTGTTCTCTTGAGGGTGTCGCCTCGTAAGGGAACTATGCGGTTCGGAGTGAGTGGGAAACTCGCGCCGAGGTATATTGGGCCGTTCGAGATCACTCAGCATGTTGGTGTGGTCGCTTATCGGCTTAATCTTCCGCCCAAACTTTCTCATGTGCATGATGTGTTTCATGTGTCGATGCTTAGGAAATGTCCACCTGGGCAGGATAAGATAGTTTCGTTTCGCAATGTGCAGGTTCAGGAGGATACGACGTACGAAGAAGTGCCGATTCAGATTATCGACCGGAAAGTGATTAGCTTGCATCGTCGTGAGATACCGTTGGTAAAGGTCGTGTGGCAGCATCACGGGGTTGATGAAGCCACTTGGGAATTAGAGTCGAGTATGCGGGAATTGTATCCGCATTTCTTTTGTTTTTGAGATGAGTTGTAAATTTTGAGGGCGAAATTTCTTTTAGGGGTGGAGAGTTGTAACGTCCCGAAATTTATTTAATGTTAATGTACTGTAAATGATGAATTAGTGTGCCATAATTAACGTTTTAACATTAATTAGATTATTTGGTTGGATTTTGAGTTTTTGGTTGTTTTGTTAAATTGATGCATTCAAATGATTTCTTATTGTTTTAAAATGATGTTTTGAGTTTTAAAACACAACAATTTGTAAAATGTTAAAAATACTCTGTTTTGCAAAACCGTGGGCGGCACATGGTTTTCGTACAGTAAAACCGCCCACCGATTTTCTCTATTTATTTCCCTCTTCTCTCTCTCTCTCCTCACTCTCCCGCAACACCTCTCTCTCTCGGCAGCTCCCTCTCTCTCAATCTCTTTCAAAAAAAATTTAAAACAAATTCGAATCCAAGCTTCGGGATAGCAAGGAGGAAGCTCGGGGACGTGATTCGGCAACCGAGAACGCGGATTGAAGCTTCAATTCGAGGTTAGATTTGAAATTTCTATACTTTTTACAAAATTTTCAATTTTGTGTGTTTTTGAAATCTAAGTTTGTTTAAGCTTAGAAAACCTTGGATTTGAGTTAGATGAACTTAGAACAACTAGAATCTAAGCTTAGATTGAAGAAAAACGGATTGGATTCAAGATTTTTCATTTTTCCCCTCATTTTCTCATTTTTGGATTTTTGAGGATTTTGAGTTCAAATCTTGTTTAAATGAGTCCAAACATGTTTTATAATGTTTTTCTATCAACTATGATTATTTTTCATGCCTGGGATTTGAGAAAAACAAGTTGGAACCAAGATTTGGATTTTGGGGATCGAGAAACCCGTGGCTGGGATTTCTGGATTTTCCTAGTTCGGCAGGCCGAACTGTGTGTTCGGCAGGCCGGAGTGATGATCGGTAGGCCGGTGTTCTTCCGACCAGCAGGCCGAATCTGGGGAAATGTTCGGCAGGCCGAACTGTGCAGTTCGGCAGGCCAAAGCAGGACGTCCGGCAGGCCGACCGAGGCATGGAAAATTTTGTGATTTTTACCCGTTTTCACTGTTTTGAACCCAGATTTAAATCCCAACCTTATAGGATGATTTTAATGATACAAATGGCACACTAGGATATCATGAAATGATTTAGTAACATAGAATGTCTCAAACTAGATATTGATCGACTTAGTTTGTATCTAGGATCGTTCGTGGTTCCGCGGAGCTAACGTATAGCGGACCGGGATTACGGTGTTGGGCACCGACACGAGTATTGAGGTAGGACTTCTATCCTATTTCTTTGGTAGCCTGGTTTTGAAATGATTTGGCTTTGAGAAGGATTTCTATCAAAATGTTTTCAACGGTTGTTTGAAAATAGTTTTATCAGTAGTATTTTAATACACCGTGATTATGAAATGAATTTCATAATAAATGTAATTGACAACACTCGGTAATTGGGTTTTGAATGATAATGATAATAAACACATGGGCATGATGCCATATCAGAGATCGGGTCGTGTGGCGATCGACCTTGGGGGCAGGTCCCGAAACCCAGCTGGGCCACTACGATGGTGATATCATGGTTTGCCTAGGTAAAAGTAAATTGGTGTTTTGATTTGATGAGTAGACTGTTCTGTGTCAGAACGGTTCTACTCAATTTATTTATTTATTTATTCAAGTTCCCTTTTTGTATAACTCCTGATAATGTTATGTTTCCTTATATTAAACTATTTTATAAAACATAGTCCTACTGAGCCTTTCGCTCACGTTTTATCTGTTTTAAATTCCCCCCTTCTAGGTGGTTTCCCATTTAGGTTTGGAGAAGATTCTTCGGACCGAACTCAGGAGCAATAGGAGAGTTTATTTATATTTTGTATTATTTAATCAAGGCATGTAAGACTTAATTTTATTTGTACTTGGACTGTAATTGTATTTATGATATTGTCAGAACCATGTGTGTGCACAAGTTGTGGGTTGTGGAACCCATATTCGCGGTTTTTATTTAATTTCTATTATTTGCCTAATATTTATAAATTCTTTTATAAAATGTGGTGCAAAATCTTCTAAATTTTTATTTAATTTGATTCTTAAACTCTCGTTTTCAATTAAATCCTCTTTTAATTAATCTAAATATTCCGCCACGTCACCTCCCGTACTCCGGGGCGTGACATTTGTGCATGACCAACTGTCCATTACTCTGGAGTAATTGATGTAATGTTAATCATTTCATAATAAGATGAAAACCAGAAAATGCCAACTGGTGCTAGTCTAGTTGTTAAGGGTGGGGTGGGTTAAGTGGGGAGATCCCAAGCTCAAACCCTGAGTTCAGCTGGTATTGCATCAAAAAAAAAAAAAAAAGAGAAAGAGAGAGAGAGAGAGAACATTAGTCAAATGCAAGTAAGTTTTCTACGCTTCGAAATATTTGATCTCTAAGACTTTTAGGGTGTTGCTTTCCATATGTGACAGGAAATAAATTGGGGAGGTATCCTAATCTCTAAATATTGTCTCCTATGCAGTTTGTTATGCCAACACTGGGATGGAGATTTGGCTGCTTGCACTTTTTTCTGTCCCTTCATCCCTTCTCCTTCCATTTTATTGGGTGGCACCTGAGTCCTCACGATTTTTGTGCTCAAAAGGGGGAACAACTGTAGCACTCAGTGTTTTGGTGTTTTGGAGAAAATAGCAAGAATGAATGGAAAAAAACTGCCCCCCGGTAGTCTTGTTTCTGATCACCAAATTGAAAAGAATCCTCAGTCGGAAGATGCACATCCACTTTCACCTAGAGGAAAGGAAGAGACAGCCTCTAAGGGAACAAATTCTAACACGGCGGTCTCTCAACCCTTTTAGTGCTTCCTTCCCCAAAATTACTTAGCTCTACCTTGCTTCTGTGGTTTGTATTTTTTGGGAATGCCTTTTCTTATTATGGCCTTGTGCCGCTTACCTCTGAGTTGAGCAACGGCAATAGCAAATGTGTACCCAAAGAATTGCAGGCAGAAAAGTCACAGGATGTCAGCTATGGAGATATTTTTATCACTAGTTTTGCGGGTAACTCATCAATTTCCTTGCTAATTGGTTTTTCCTTTTGTGTAATCGTCATTAGTAGATTATGCACATAAATTCTTATTTACTGCGTGAATGACATTTACTTTTGATTACATGAAGAATTACCTGGTCTCCTTATAGCTGCCTTCACAGTAGATAGACTGGGTCGCAAGCTTTCTATGTCAACCAGGTTCTTCGTGTGTTGTATTTGTCTTTTACCATTGGTTATCCATCAGACCCAATACTTGACTACAGGCCTTCTGTTTGGAGCTCGCACATGCATAACAGCAACCTTTACGATCGTCTATATATATGGAAAATAGGGTGGATAAAATGTTGTAGTAAATCCCCCTAATTTTTAGTTCTTCCGATGTTGAAGTAACTTTTTTTATGGGAAAATCTAACCAAATAACAATGAATAAAATTACCTTTTTATCCTTGTTTTTGCAACATACTATAAGTATACTATAAGTAGATGAACAAATTAGTAATTACACAAATTTCTCGTTTTGTTACCTTCCCATGTGCCGTAGGAAAACTAATTTCCTCCCTTATAGTGTTTGCGAGAGTGGTTGAAACTGAAAATGTTGGTTTGAAAGTTGTAGCATGTGAGAGCTTTATATCGTAGTAATTTTTTGCTTTTTACTATAGCTGCTGAGAGCTCTACACTGTTTGTTGGTTGGAACTAATATTTCAACTAAGATGCCAAACATAGGCTATATCCCTTCTATATCTTCTCTCCTTCCTACCAAACTAAGGGTTTAGTTTTCGTTTTCATAGCCTGTCTCCGTTTTTGGTCAGGTCTTTGTGGAAGTCTCTCCTTCTTAAGACGTATTTATTTTTTGGCCATTAATATATTCTGTTGTTGTTTCAGGGGTAAAAAAAAGGAAAGAAACAAAGAAAGAAATGCTGGCATGAAGTTTATAAAATCTTCTTGGAAGGGATAACCTGAGAAGCCACCTTTATTCAAACACTCTTAAAAGTGGCTTTTAGATCTAAGACAACAAGCCCTACCAAAAATAGTTTAAATTTAAGGTCCGTTTGGTAAATGAATTCAAATTAGTGATTTAATTTGAGTTAGTATGATTTGAATTAGGATTTAAGTTAATGATTTAAATTATTATTCGAATTGACGTTTGGATGTGCATTTAAGTTGTAATCTGAGTATGGAATAAAATTGAAATTTGTATTTGGAGAGATAGTGAAGATAATTTTTGATTTATTAATAAATCTGATAAATATGTTAATGATCTTAAAAAATATGTAATATAGATCTTGATTTATTCCTCTCTTCATTAGGAACACAGTGAAAAAAGAATCATCTCAATTGGATATCAAATAAAGAAGTTATAATTTTTTTTCTCAAATATAAGAGAGAGAATTTTAGTTTTTACTGTAGCAAAGGTATCCAAGTATCAAAAGCTTAAGGGGATGAGAATTTTGAAAACTTAGATTCTTAATACTTAAATGATTTAAATTTTGAGAGAAACAAATACGTATCCGAAGGATTCTTGATACTCAAATTTAAATTTGAGTCTATTAAGTTCAAAAAATACACAAAAATAAACATACCCTTAATGTTTCATTTGGTTTTGTCCTCGTTATGTTTTTAAAATTTGTTAAATCAATTCTAATCTGACTCGGGACAAATCTCTATATATGATGATTTGGATTGCAGATATATCCAACATCAGTCCGAACATCAGGCCTTGGACTTGTGAGCTCAGTCGGAAGAATTGGTGGGATGACATGCCCTCTTGTGGCAATTGGCTTAATACACGGATGCCATCAAACCGCGGCAGTTATTCTTTTCGAGATTGTAATTGTTCTTTCAGGAATCTGTTTACTCCTCTTCCCACTTGAAACCAAGGGTCGTGAATTGACCGCTCATGAACTACCTCAAACCAAGTTAATTCAGCCCCAGCCCGAGACATAGACTTTTGTAGAATGAAAAGAGAACAAAATTCACTTGCTTACGAGTTAAGTGTTTGAAAGGGTTGTAGGAACCGTTAGTTAGAACCACTTTTACTGTAGCATGTGAGAGCTTTATACTGTAGCAATTTTTTTTATTAGCATGTAAGAGCTTTGCATTGCTCATAACTGAGTTTGTGGTGAAAACCGTGTGGTTAGAACACTACCAAACAGCCGGAAAATTCTTGTTCTACAAAATTTAGCACCAACTTGTAACGTTTGTGTATTCGTTATTTTCTTAAGCATCAAAGCGAATGCATTTAAAATTCTTTATTTATGTATGTATATATTTTACATCTACGGATGTATTTTGATGTTACGTTTTATTATTTACTTTTCACACTACACGAGAATAAAAACTCATAATTAAAGTTGGAACATAGAATAATACGTCGTAGTAAACCACCATTTTGTTGTACACGTTTTTAAAGGAAAATGCTTTATGACCCGAAACGTCGGATTACTTCCCCACGTGTGTTACAGGCTGTATTTAATCATTTTACAAAGAGAAATCAAAAAAAAAAAACAGCTTTATTCAACTTTTACTCCTTTTTCTCTTCTTTTGTATGCAGATTTTATCTCTATTGTGAAGAATCTCATGCTAGCATAAACCCCCCTTGTTGAAGATTCAAAAAAAAAATGCATACTATTATTGAGAGCTGGACCAAGAAAAAAGCGAACCAAATTTCTTCAAGTCAGAAGCTCCCTGAATCCAAAAAAAAAAAATAATAATAATAATATAATAAAAAACTACATCCTATTATCGAGAGCTTGACCAACCAAGAAAAAGGCGAAGGAAAATTTCTTCAAGTCGAGAGCCTCCTGATACCATCTTCTTGTCATTTTCTTTCCTATGTAAGTGAAATGGCAGAAACATAGTATCACGGGCCTTTTTTTTTTTTTTTTGTTATAATCATTTTGGTACTCTATAAAGTATCATCACATTAGTACCGTACCATATCGTGGAAACATATAAAAAAAAAATCTCAAAGTTTTTAATATTACCATTATGGTATCATAAGACATAAAAATGTACATTTTACCTTTCTAATTAGTTAACTCTCAATTTAATAATTCAAAATACATATGGAAAAGAAATGCCCAAAAAATAAAAATAAAAAAAATCTCCAAAGTAGATTTATCTTAAATCTCTGCTCTTGCTTTCGGTTCTAAGCTAATCTTTTTCATCATTCTCGTTAAAAGAAAGCAAAGAAGTTTATTAATGTTCCGCGGAAAAAGGAGGAGAATAGAATTTTTAAATGTACCAATAAACATTAGCAGTGTTATGAAATAAAGTAAAGTATCACAAAAGACCAAAGAGAACAATAGAGAAAGACAAGAGAAAATTAGAGACAAAACAACTTTCTATACTTTTACTTGTGAGAGATAAAACTTACAAGCTTAGTACAACTTCTATTTATAGGCCAAGTCATCATACTATAGGTAATGGTAATAGACATAACTTACATAGGTTTCATATACAATTAAGAGAGACATAATGCACAATATTAAGAAGGATTTAATGGGGTGATAATGTGGTCTAAATGTGAATTATAAATTTGCAATAAAATATTTGAATGTAACTCATGGAATACCAAGAGGTGGCATCCACACATACTTGATTCACAACACTCCTCGTTGGATGTCCACCATACAAAGAATATGCCTCATTGAAAATTACCAAGAAAAAACCCAATAGGAAAAAATCTTTGTGAAGGAAAAAAGAGTACATAATTCTTGTATGTTCTACATTTAGGATTGCCTCATTAAAAACCTTGCTAGGAAAACCCAATGAGACAAAAACCTAGGCTAAGGGAAAAAGAGTACAATATGATGTGTCTCCCCCTTATATCAACATCTCTTTTTCAAAGATCTCTAAGTCGACGCATACCAATTTTGTGTACCAACTTCTCAAATGTTGTTGTAGGAAATACCTTTGTAAACAAATCTGTCAAATTGTCACTGGAGCAAATTTGATGTACGTCGATCTCTCCTTTATTTTGAAGCTCGTGCGTGAAAAGGAATTTTGCTGAAATGTGCTTTGTTCTATCTCCTTTTATGTAATCCTCTTTGAGTTGAGCGATACAGGCTGCATTATCTTTATACAACACAGTTGGACTTTCTTTGTTGAATGAAAAATTACATGTTTCTCTTATATGTTGCACCAGGGATCTTAACCATATACATTCTCGACTTGCCTCGTGAATTGCCAATATCTCAACATGATTCGAAGATGAGGCAGTTAGGGTTTGTTTTGTTGAACGCCACGATATTGTTGTACCACTATATGTAAACAAATAACCTATTTGTGATCGTGTTTTATGTGGATCAGACAAATATCCTGCATCTGCATATCCAATCAATTTCGACTTGGAATCCTCTGTATAATACAGACCCATATCTATTGTACCACGAAGATAACAAAGTATTTGTTTGACACCATTCCAATGTCTTCGAGTTGGTGAAGAACTATATCTCGCTAGTAAGCTAACAGAGAATGATATGTCAAGTCTTGTGCAATTAGCAAGATATATTAGTGCACCAATAGCACTAAGATATGGTACTTCTGGACCTAGAATTTCTTCATCATCATCTCGAGGACAAAAATGATCCTTTTTCACATCAAGGGATCGTACAACCATAGGAGAACTCATTGGATGGGATTTATCCATATTAAAACGCTTTAATACCTTTTCAATATATATTGACTGATGAACAAAAATTCCTTTTGATAAATGCTCGATCTGCAAGCCGAGACATAATTTTGTTTTTCCTAAGTCCTTCATTTCAAATTCATTTTTCAAATATGTTATCGTATCTGTAAGCTCTTCATGAGTCCTAATGATATTCAAATCGTCAACATAAACTGCAATAATAGCAAATCCAAACTTATACCTTTTAATAAAAACACATGGATAAATTGGATTATTAATATATCCTTCTTTCAAAAGATATTCACTAAGACGATTATACCACATACGTCCAGATTGCTTTAATCCATACAAAGATCTTTGTAATTTTATTGAATACAATTCCTGGGGTTTTGAATTGCATGTTTCAGGCATTTTTAGGCCTTTAGGGACTTTTATGTAAATGTCACTATCAAGTGACTCATACAGATAGGCCGTTACAACATCCATTAGACGCATGTGAAGTACTTCTGAAACTGCCAAGCTAATCAAAATCTAAATGTAATTGCATCCATCACTGGTGAATACGTCTCCTCATAATCAATACCAGGTCTTTGCGAAAAGCCTTGTGCAACAAGTCATGCTTTATATCTGACAACTTCATTTTTTTCATTATGCTTTCACACAAATACCCACTTGTAGCCTATAGGTTTTACACCTTCAGGTGTTTGGACAACAGGCCCAAAAACTTGACATTTTTCAAGTAAATTTAATTCTACTTGGATTGTGTCTTTCCATTTTGGCCAATCATTTCTACGCTGACATTCTTCAATAGACTTTGGTTCAAGATCCTCGTTTTCTTCTATAATATCAAGAGCTATTGCATATGCAAATATGTTGTCGACAACAATTTCCTTTTGGTTCTATCTCTTTCCTAAAGTGACATAGCTTATTGAGATCTCTTCATTAACATCTTTTTCAAATACTTGAACCTCTTTTGGGGTTAATTCTTCAACTATGTCAACTTTTTTTATACTGGGCTCTTTAAGAACATTAATAACATTAGAAATGCCAACTTGCTTATTATTTAGCTCCTTTTTCTTTCTTGGATTTTTATCCTTAGAACCGATGGGTCTACCACGCTTCTCGCATGCCTTAGATTCATTTGCTACCATATTAATATTTTTTTCGGTAGGAAGATCAATTCGAATAGGAGCATTTTCAGCTGGTATATGTGATTTTGTCACTTTCTTGACATCGGTAAATGCATTTGGTAACTGATTTGCAACCTTTTGCAAATGGATAATTTTTTGAACTTCTAAGTCACATTGATTTGTACAAGGATCAAAGTGAGATAATGATAATGCATTCCATGAAATTTCTTGTTTTTTTAACTGTTGGTTATATCCCCCTAATGCTGAGAAAACTATCTCATCAAATTGACAATCGACAAACCGTGCCGTAAAGAGGTCACCTGTCAAGGGTTCGAGATATTTAATTATTGATGGGAATTCAAATCCAACATAAATTCCCAGTCTCCTTTGAGGACCCATCTTAGTACGCTGTGGTGAAGTAATTGGGACATATACTACACAACCAAAAATTCTCAGATGAGAAATATCTGGCTCTTTACCAGAAACAAGCTGTAATGGGGAGTATTTATGATATGTAGTAGGCCTTATGCGAATAAGTGCTGCAGCATGTAATATGACATGTCCCCAACTAGAGCTAGGCAATTTTGTTCTCATAAGTAAAGGCCTAGCAATTAATTTCAACCTTTTAATAAAGGATTCTGCTAATCCATTTTGAGTGTGCACATGAGCAACAAGAGCTCAACAATAATCCCAAAGACATGCAGTAATCATTAAAGGCTTGGGATGTAAATTCTCCTGCATTATCTAGACGAATTATCTTGATTGTATAATCTGAGAATTGTGCTCGTAATCGGATTATTTGAGCAAGGAGTCTCGCAAATGTAACATTGCGAGTAGATAATAAACAAACATATGACCAACATGTTGATGCATCTATTAGCACCAAAAAATACTGAAATGGTCCACATGATGGAATAATAGGCCCACATATATCTCCTTGAATTCGTTCTAAAAATGTAGGAGATTCAATTGTAACTTTCATTGGGGATGGCCTTATAATTAGTTTTCCTTGAAAACAAGCAGCACATGAAAAATCTTTGGACAAAAGAATCTTTTGGTTCTTTAAAGGATGTCCATTTGAATTTTCTATAATCCTTCGCATCATTATTGAACCCAGATGACCTAAACGGTTGTGCCAAACAATAAAATTCCTGAAATCTTTGGATTCTTCGTTCATCACTACATAGGATTCAATTGGATTTATAAATGTATAATACAATCTAGAAGAGTATACTGGTAGCTTTTCTAATATTTATTTCCTTCCTGAGACATTAGACGTAATATAAAGATATTCAACGTCTTTTTCATTTGTTGTCTCAATATGATAACTATTACGATGTATATCTTTAAAACTTAGTAGATTTCTTTTTGATCTACTAGAATACATAACGTCGTTAATCATAAACTTTGTGCCACCATGTAATAATATATTAGCACTACCAAAGCCTTTAATGAGATTTGCAACACCAGATATTGTACTAACATTAGCTTCAGCTAATATAAGATTGGAAAAATATTTTTTATCTTTGAGAATAGTGTGTGTTGTTCTACTGTCCACTAGGCAAAAGGATTCATCATTAACTTTAATACCGGTGGAATGATTTTTGAAATCCATGTCTCTTCATGAAAAATAAAACAAAGAGATAAGAAAATAATATACTAAACACAATCCTTTTTTTATAAGAAAATGTATGGAGATTACAAAACATAATAAAATCACACCCAAATTACAACCAAACTAAAATAAAACAAATCGAAACATACTAAAAATTATGGTCACACCAGAAAAAAAAAAAAAAAAACGGGATAGATTGGTGGGAGAACATCTTTTCAAGCCATATTGATGTTTCCCTTGCTAATTAAATTCTCAAAATTTCTATCATGATTCTCAAAGAAATCTGTAACGTCCAAGTGTGTAAAATTTGTGGGATCATGGCGTTTAGTAAAGTTTGTCTCAACAAAGTTTGCCTCTGCACCTTTTTCTTTCTCCTTTAAGGAAGCTTGGTAAAAATCAACAAATTGTTTAGACATGCGACATGTACGTCTCCAATGTCCTTTCATGCCACATCTATGGCAAGTATCTTCATTGTTCTTAGGGGTTTTATTCTGAAAACCCTTTTCTTCTTGTTTCTCCTTATTCTTCTCCCATTTTTTATGGTGAGATGCAACTTTCTCGAAATTTGAGGAGTTTTGGTAATAATAACCACGACCATGATCACGATCACGACCACGACCTCGACCGCGACCACTACCACATCCACGTCCACCATGCTGACCATGCTTAAGATCTTCAACATATGCCGCATTCACTTCAGGGAATGGCATTGATCCAGTTGGGCGAGATTGATGATTTTTCATCAACAGTTCATTATTTTGTTCAGCAACGAGAAGACATGATATTAATTCAGAATATTTCTTAAAGCCTTGCTCTCGATATTGCTGTTGCAAAAGCACATTAGAGGCATGAAAAGTAGAGTATGTTTTTTCTAACATGTCTTCATCAGTAACACTTTCTTCGCATAATTTTAATTGAGAAGTAATTTTAAACATTACTGAATTATACTCGCTCATAGTTTTAAAATCTTGCAGTCGTAGGTGCATCCAATTATAGCGAGCTTTAGGAAGAATTACAGTCTTTTGGTGGTCTTACCTTTCCTTTAAATTATTCCAAAGGACATATGGATCTTTTACCGTCAAATATTCAGTTTTCAATCCTTCATGGAGATGATGACGAAGGAATATCATTGCCTTTGCGCGATCTTGTAAGGATGTGTCATTCCCTTCTTTTATTGTATTACCAAGATTCATAGCATCAAGGTGGATCTCAACATCAAGAGTTCATGCCAAATAATTATTGCCAGAAATATCAAGAGCAACGAACTCTAGCTTTGTAAGATTCGACATTGTGTGAACTAGTATACGATAAAATAAAGTCAATAAGAATTACAATAATTTATTCTTAATTAATTAAGAAAAGGACAAAAATTTACAATATGAGAATACCAAATATCATGCACGCCATAGAAAATAAAAAATATTGTAATAAAATTTTCATTGAAAATCATGTCATTAAAACTAATTAAAAAAATAGCATATTAATGATAAAAGAAAACTTATACAATAAATTCATTTTTCAATTATATAGTTATTGATGATAAAAGAAATAATTTGTTAATGTAATAAAACAGAATTAATAATATAACAATTAATTATAACAAAGATGGATTATACAACTACTAACCTAAAAGCAAATGTAATACATCAAATAGTTAACACTACACACATGTATAACATATCAACAACGTGATGGATGGTGAAATTGCTAGAATTAATTTTACATGAGAAAAAAAATTAATGAAATGATCAAAAGCCAACAGAAATGCCAATCTCAAAGAAGGAGTGTGCAATTGATATAAAGCTATATTCAATAATAGATAAAGTAAACATGTCCTTAGAATTATAAGGGAGAATGGCTATACTACATAAACATCAGTGAAGATATATGCACAATATACCTTTCAAAACGAGAAGTGATTGAGCCAAAGAGCAATCAACACTTATAAAAGCTCACAGACAAGAGACTCGTGTTGATAACGTGTTATAAAATAAAGCAAAGTATAACAAAAGACTAAAGAAAACAATAGAGAAAGACAAGAGAAAATTAGAGACAAAACAACTTTCTATACTTTTACTTGTGAGGGATAAAACTTACAAGCTTAGTACAACTTCTATTTATAGGCCAAGTCATTATACTATAGGTAATGGTAATAGACATAACTTACATATGTTTTATATACAATTAAGAGAGACATAATGCATAATATTAAGAGGGATTTAATGGGGTGATAATGTGGTCTAAATGTGAATTATAAATTTGCAATAAAATATTTGAATGTAACTCATGGAATTCCAAGAGGTGGCATCCATACATACTTGATTCACAACAAGTAGCATAATATTTTGAAAAAAAAAAAATAGCATATAGCATAATTTTAAAAATCAGATTAACATACTATTAAAATACCTTAAATACTCTCAGCCTCGTATAAAATACTTTTTTTCTCTCTTTCTCTCTTCTTTTTATTTTAATATTTTTTGAGAAACATATAAAATAACATTTATATTAAGACAGAGCAAAAAAGAAAAATAAGAAGAAAGTCATATATATATAGACAGAAAGTTTTTTGTCATCCAAAAATCTTTTTAAAGGTTGATTACGTAATTATACCTTATAGTTTTAATTATTTCTTAATTTTTCTCTCTGTTTTTAAAAACTACAATGGTATATTTTGAATTTGAAAAACTAATTTGATTTTATTTGTATTAATGGAAAAAATTAGACAAAACAATATGATTATCCTTAAACAATTATAAAACATATTTTATAGATATAAAAACATAAAAAAAATCTTAAAATCAAACAATTTATTTTAGAAAAAAAAATCTTAAGTTTCATGGCTTTTTAGATATAAAAATATTTTTAAATTTTTTTTCAAAAAAATATATTTCAAAAACCAATTTAGTCTAAATAAGAGCATCTTTATCTTATCTCCACTTGTTTTGTCAAAAAATTCCCGAGGCTTAAAACAAGTTTTTTAAATTCAAGGATATTTTTGTAATTTTTTAAAATATTGAAATAAATTAAGAAATAATAGAAACTAAGAGATATAGTTTTATAATTAACCTTTCTTTTTAAAACTCACATAGGTTTATGGACCCCACCGGTAGGTCCTGTTGGATTATCTAATAATTTTACATCCTAGTTTTTACTATTTTTTAATTTCTTAATTTGTTTTTAAAAACTACAAAAGGATCATTTGAATTTAAAAATATTGTTTCAATTTCTTCCCTATAAATAGAAAAATTGGACAAAATGACATAGTTACCATTAAACAATCATGAAAAATATGTTGTAAATTTAAAAATATAAAAATTCCTAAAACAAAGTATCAAATTTCAAAAAATAATATTAAACTTTATGAATTTTTGAATTTTTTTAATTATTCTCAAAAAATATATTTTTAAAACAAATTCAGTCTAATTAAGGTTTTTTTTTTCTTATTCATATATATTTTTTTGGTCTAAAAGGTCTACAAGGGATAGAATTAAAACATTCTTTTTAAATTTAAAAAATACTTTTATAGTTTCTTAAAATTATAGAATAAATTAAGAAATAATTAAAATCAAGAGTTATAGTATGTATTTAATTGTTATTTAATAGAGTTTCTTTTTTTTTTCTTTGTTATTTTATCTTATGTGGAGTGTGTTTGGTATTCATGTTCAACGTTTCAACCGTTATGCAAAAAAATATTACTCTCCAATATTAGTCTTCGTATCTTTGGGCTTTTTGTTCTAAATCATAGCTGAAACGCTCCCTTGACTTTTGTTTATCTAAAATGCAAACCCAAAAAAAAAAAAAAAAAAAAAAAAAAACTGCTAATAGTCCTACGTTTTTTTTCTTAACTTTTTCCCGAGGGAGGCATTAGTCTCACTTTTCATACATAATAATTAATTAGTAATTGATATAATTAACGTTTTTACGAGTATGATATATTTGATAATTATCACTTAATACATTCTGATATTTGGCTATCACCATCATCATTTTCATTGCTAGAGAGAGAAAGAGAGAGAAAGAGACCATGGATGGGTAGATACTCTCTCTGTCTGTGTGTCTCTTTGGTGATTTGGTCTCTTGAAACGTTCTTTTTACTCATTCATGGCGGCAACCCATCCACAAGGACCAGATCGTACCTCTGGTACGTCTCTGTTTCTTTTTTTCTTTTTTGGTTTTTTGCACCTCTTTCCTTTTTCCCATGAATTATGATTACTCTTTTCTGGGTTTCTTCTGTTGTGATGATTTTGATCCTTTTTCGGCTATAATTCTTGCTCTTTCTCCTTCTTCCCTGTCTTATTTGTTTATTCAACTTTTCTCTTAATTGAATAAGATCTTTCGTGGGTCTATCTATTCTGAGTAATTTTTTCACTCCTATGTTGTTTTCTATTTTTTTCTATTTTTTTGTTAACTCCAATAAACTTGTGTAATTGTTTGAGACTTGAGGCCTTGACACTTCTCTAGTGTGAAACTTGACGATTTTTAGATAGCTTTGTGTGTATAAATTCTGAGTTGATCTGCCTTGTTGGAGCATTAGGAGTGTCTGTAATAGAGATCTAGGATCTGGGAAATTTGAGGCCACATTTGTTTTTGAATTTCTTGCGGGGTTTCACTGCTTATAATTTCTAGATTCAATCAATGGCATGGTTTGGATAGTTAAGTAAGGCAATTGACTTTTTCATGTACGTATTTTAGAGAGAAATGGAGTTATTTTTATTTTTTTTAGGCCTTGTTTGTTTTGAGTACTCTTGATATTTAATGGACTCAAATTTGGATTCGAGTATCAAGAATTTTTTGGATGCGTGTTTGTTTCTGTCAAAATCCAAATCTTTTGAGGGTCAAGAATCCAAGTTTTGAGAGTTTTGCTCTCCCTTTAAACTTTTAATACTTGGATATTTCTGCTATATTAAAAACTAAAATTCTCTCTCTTATATTTGAGGAAAAAAAATCATAACTTCTTCATTTGATATCCAATTGAGATGATTCTTTTTTCATTATGTTCTTAGTGAAGAGAGGAATAAATTAAGATCTATATTGTATATTTTTTAGGACCATTAACATTAAGATTTTATTAGATTTGTTAATAAATCAAAAACTCTTTTCACTGCCTCTCCAAACACAAATGCCAATTTTATTGCATACTTAGATTAAAACTTAAATGCACATCCAAACGTCAATTCAAATAACAATTCAAATCACCAACTCAAATCCTAATTCAAATCATACTAACTCAAAACAAATCACTAATTCGAATTCATTTACCAAACGGACCATGTAACCTTTCCATGAATGACTTTAGTCCACACATCTGCTAACACAGTAGCATATGAGCCAGAATTTCGATATAATCAATCTGTTAATATGTTGTTTTAATGCCTTCAACTATAAATCTCTCTTTGAGTTTATTTCAACTTCTGTATTTTAAGTAGCGCCAAACAGAAGTTTTGGCATTGAAAGGTGGATGTTTAAAGGAAAAAGTAATAAAGAAGATAGAATGATAACTTCCTAGCATAAGCAATACTGCTTATAGTGCTCCCTATCTCTCTTTTTAGCTAGTCTTTCTCATACCATGTATGCCCTTGCGGACTGATATTTTAGTTGAATATATTAGATATCATTGTTTGTCGTGGTATGAGGTGAATGGAGTAAGCAAGTGATGTAAAGCATACTTGACTTTGTAGGTAGCCTACGTGGCTTGGGCCTCGAAGAAGTGCCTTAGCCTGTCCGGGTTTGCCCCTACGGATTTGTAAGGGACTTCTCAAAGTAAGGGCCTAAATGAGGAGTGCTTGGGGTGGATTCCTTAATCTGATCGTAGATGGTGTTTGAAGGATTTGATTGCGCCTATCCCATATATTGCAACTTTTGGGAGGAATAGTTGTGTTACTCCTACATCAGTTAGTATTAGGGCAAGAGGTCCTAATTTCAAGTCCCTATAGGTGCATCTTGGAGGGACATTTTCTAAGGAAGGGCGAATGACGCAAGAGCATACTTGAAGAGGTGCATGTGCCCGTCTATTGGGTCATGAGTACGCCACAAATTTGTAAGAGACTCCTCGATATAAGGGCCTAAGCAAGTAGTGCTTGTGGTGGATTTTTGAGTCTAGTCTTGGGTAATGTTTAAAGGATTTGATCGCGCTTATCAGTTGTTACTTTTGGGAAGAATGATTGCACCAGTCCTACATCAGCAAGTGCAAATTTTAGTGCTCTTGGGGGGTTGATAAGGACACATTATTAGAGACTTTGTAAGCTAGGTTTTTCAATACTATCTTGATTTGGGTTAATCAAGTGTGTAATTTTTTAGAGAGATAAAAGACGTGTGAATGGGAAATTTCAAGTTGCAAGTAAAGTTACGGCATTGCAATAGAGATATGCTAATTGAGATAGTTAGATTAGTATTCTTTCCTAAAACCAGAAACTATTAGGAGGTAGGTTAACCTTTGATTGCTTTATTCTGACGTATATCCTTCTCATATGTGGCTTGGAATCGGGAAAATGTGTGGAAAACCTATATTGTATAGATCTAACGTAAAAACATTTTATTGAGAAGCCTAAACCATGACATGTTTGTAGTGATAGGTCCAGGATACATAATTTATAATTTGATATCCAAATTGGAGACTGCAATTCTGAAATTTGTAATTAGATACGTTTATACAATGGAAACGATCTTTGAAGACACTTCTCCTCAAAGTTTAAGCTGTTATAGGATAAGTGCACAAGTTGGTCTGTCCTAACAAAAACGATTCATACTTGCTTCCAATTTTGCTAGCTAAGACTACCATTATGTTCAAATCCAATTCGTTAGAGGGACACTATGAAGGTCGTCAACATGATAATAAAAGATTTGACTACCTATAACATGTGGTTGGGTAATGTTACTCAGTTTCCTGCTTTTAGACCATCAACTAATAAATCTTTACAGCCTCACTACAAGAGAAGGCTTTTTAGGGATTAGTTATTAGCTACTAATTTATCCTTGTCTAGGTGAACTCCATGCATTTTGTTTTATTAAGGTTTTTAGTTCTCTATTCCCCTATTAGCTATCCATGCGATTCTATGCTGTTTCTCTTACACATTTTATACGTTGTGCTATTAGCCAGTTTATTGTCTTTTGGAGTGCTAGCATTAAGTTTCCACTGCTCTATTCCTTTTCAATTGACTGCATGATATTTGTGGTTAATGTTTTGTGCACAATTCATTATAAATCTACTACAAGTCTGTTGATGTGCGTGCGATTACCTTAAAATTTATTCATATGAGGTTCTATCTATCGTGTACATAGGTGTGCACGTGTGGATTTCTGCGCACATATTCATAACTTCAAGTTTTCCATCTTCAAATTTTGCTTTGGTTGGTCAATTTTTGTACCACTTGTGTTTATAAGACTACTGATCATGGATGCAGAAGATAAAACTACCAAACCAGAAAACGTGAAGGAGCAGGTAGTTATGTGTGCTTTGTGATGTTTTTCTGTTTGCTTGCCTTTTCCATTTGGAATTAGATTATTTATTCACATTATGTGTCAGATAACCTTTTATACGTTTCTGTTAGCAGCAACACTCTGCAAAAAATGAAAGGCCGGATTCTCCTAATCCTTCTTTGGATGCTGCCACCATTGGTCATGTGAGGGACCCAGTAGTTCAATCAGGATCTTTTGCTTCTAGTGGAGATCGAGCTGTTTATCCACCTAATGTCTATGCTCCACAGGCCCAGACCTTCTACTACAGAGGTTTGTTCTTCATTCCTTTGTTGTTAGATTGCTTTTTGCCTTCCCAGTTATGGTTCTCATGGTTCATTAGGGAGGCTTTCTTTCTTTTTGAGTTCTACTGCATTCTGATTCATTGTTGAGGATAACAGACCATTTTGTACATCTTCAAGCATATCTAGGTATGGTAAATCAAAGAGAAAAATTGTGAAAGGGCTGTGCTTCGTTGATTAAAAAAAAAAAAAAAAACTGGAATGAATTTATTGATTGGGGAAAAGATTACAAATGAATCAGTGATTACAACCGACTATCTCCACCAAAAAACCACCAAAGAAAAACAGAGAAACTACAAAAGATCAAATGACTACCAAAACTCAACTACAAAATTGCAAACCAGTTCCTAACTAGATCAGAAAACATGAAGTCTGAAAATTCTTTTTCTGGGTGAATCCATTGGGCAACGTTAATTTTGATCTTGTCCCATAAACTTAAAAGATCTTCCTCAAAGTCTTCAAAGATTCTTCTATTTCTCTCTAGCCAAATCCCCCAGCAGACGGCAATTAGTGCAACCCGACCTAGATGGCCCCGCTTGCTGTTGGTTCCGTGTCCAGAGAATGCAGCACCTAACTTCGTTGATTGTATTCTGCACAATAGGCCACATATAAACATGCTTTTCTTAACTACAAAGTATGAAATTTTTAACCTAATTACATTAGATCCCTTTGATGATGTAACTTTTTTTTTTTTTTTAATGATTTCTGACCTGAATATTCATCTAATTCTCTGGATACACGGTTATTACACTATTTCCTAAAATAAATAGATTACAATTTCCCACACCAGGGCTAGAATTCTGTGTTTATGTAAAAAGTGAGGGTAATGGTTAATGTCTGTGCTTTAGTAAAATTATTCTTTTCCTTTTTAATTTTCTATAAGCCAATGGTAGTTTTTTCCCCATCTTCAAGTTGGGTTGAACTGAAAATCCGAAAATGCACAATGATTAAGGAACTAACTTTTAAAATACTTTTACAGCTTTTAGGTCAGTATGTGTCTTGACAGACGTCAAAATGTCCTTGAAGCCTTTTGTGACTGATAGGCCTGGCTCCTGCAGCTATGTGGCTACGTCTTTTTTTTTTTTTTTGGCTTATTTTGGACATAAACCTATATGTTTACAATTGTTTGCATCTGTAAAATAGAAGAATTATGCATTTCTCTCATTTGTCTGCTCATGCACAGGTAATTATGGTTTAGTTGTATAGTTTTTTGTGCCTTCCTAAAGGTTCTCAAATTTGGGAATATTTTGTTAAGTTTGGGATTAAAATTGTTTACCTTGGCATTTATTTTGATTTTTAAGATGATAAACAGGAAGTTACCATCTATTGCTTAATACTATTTGTCATGCTGAATCAAAACGATTTCCTTATGTCCACACAAGCAGTTTTCTAAGGGAGTATTGCATATGAGCTATCATGCAGTTTGGTCCCCTCATTTTTTCATCCCTTTCCTGGACTTGTTCAGAAATATAGATATGTGTGTGTGTGTAGACATGTATAAGATGTATGTCTATGGAGGATCTACTATGTTCCAATAATTCAGCAACTAGAATTGGTATTTTAGCATTTATTGGTTGTAGAGAGATTAAGGGCTAATCATCCTTGTCTGTTTCCTCCATTTTTCTTTTGATAAAGTTCTTGTTTCTTTTTGAAGTAGAAACTAGGTGGTGATCAATTTATTACGTTCTCCTTGATGGTTTAAAATTTAAACAGATTTATCATATTACCCTTGTTGTTGTGCATGCTATTCTCATAAACGAAAGGTAATTGAGCATTGAATTTTTGTTATTGGGATGTTACTCTAGGTTATGACAATGGAGCTGGTGAATGGGACGAGTATCCTCAGTACCTCAATGCTGAAGGAGTGGAAATTGAATCACCCGTGGGTTTTTTTCTCCCTTTTCATCTTCGAGAATTCTCTTTTAGATTAACTAACTGTATATTTGTTTGGCACTCAATCTTATTTAGGGCGTCTACAATGAAAATCCTTTTGTCTTCCATTCGGGGTATGGTTATAATCCCCAAATGCCGTATGGACCTTATTCTCCAGTCACGACGCCTTTGCCTTCTGTAGGTGGAGATGCACAATTGTACTCTCCCCAGCAGTTTCCATATTCGAGGCCACCTTACTTTCAGCAGTTAGGACCAGCCAACATGCCGTATATTACTTTACCAACTCCAGTTTCACAGCCAGAGCTCACTACATTACTAGGCGTTGACCAACAAGGTGATAGCATGTTTTTTGGATCAAGGCCCAGTTATCCTGCTATGGGATCTTTTGGTAGAGGCAGTGTTCCTGGGAGTCCTGGTACTCTTGGTTTTCATGATTTGCAGCAAAGTTTCGATGGATTGAGATCTGGAGGAATTTGGTCAGATTGGTCCAAACCCTCGGACAGGCAAAGGTCTTTGACTCCATTTTCACCAGCAGTATCTCCGCAGCCGATTGGCCCAGTTGGGTCATTTGGGCATAATGTCGGAATGGTTTGTTCTCTTTCCTTTCCTCTCTCAACAGGCTTTAAGATACAACATGGAATGCTTTCTTTCCTGCGAGGAACGAAATTTCCATTGTTTGAACCTAGGTGCAACCAGGGGACCCCATGCATTTTCGTACTAATGCTGGATATTTAACATTTCCAGGCTTCTCAACACCAAAGATCATTATATGGATTTGGCTCTGGTTTGAATTCATATAATAGAGGCTTCCTGCCTGGTGGTTTTAGTCAAAGCTTCAATGCATCGTTTTCCAGTTTGGGAGCAAACAGTCCAGGCTGGCTGACGCTTGACAATAACAAACGCCGTGTGAGGGGCAGTGTTGCACTGTGCAGCTGTAGTGGTACCATTGATATTCTCAATGAGCAGAACCGAGGACCAAGGGCCTCAAAACCAAAAAGTCAAGTTACGACTGATGGTACCTCTGCAGACAATAACAAACACGCAACTGCTAAGATCCATGATGAATCATACAACCGCCCAGACTTTATAACAGAATACAAGGATGCTAAATTCTTTATTATCAAATCGTACAGTGAAGATAATGTTCACAAGAGCATCAAATATGGCGTTTGGGCAAGCACACCAAGTGGGAACAGAAAGTTAGATGCTGCATATCGTGATGCTAAGGAGAAGCAAGATATCTGCACAGTCTTCCTCTTATTTTCGGTAAATATCTGACCCAACGTAGAATAATAGAATTTGGAATGCAATGCAGTATATTGTTGTATTTGTATACGAATTTTTTCTGGGATGAATTTGTTAATAAACAATAATTACTAATTAGATAGAGCAACACAATGTTCTTAATCAGAGAGGCAACATTAACTTCTTGCAATACTTGAATTGTTTTTTCTCTTAATGAAACTTGGATCTATAAAAGAATCTTGTTTTATTTTGGCAGCCTTTCACCATGAACTTATGATTGGGTTTTTGCTTTGGCTTCTGCTTCTGCTTTTTGTTTTTTGTTTTTGTTCTTCTTTTTTGGATGCTTAGGGTCTTTTTTCCTCTTTTGTCTTGACTTAAAAATTTCATCTAATGTAATTTTCATGCTAAAAACATGAAGGTCAATGCTAGTGCTCAGTTTTGTGGGGTAGCTGAAATGGTTGGGCCCGTTGACTTTGACAAGAGTGTAGATTACTGGCAGCAAGACAAATGGAGTGGGCAGTTTCCTGTCAAGTGGCATATCATCAAAGACGTCCCCAATAGTCAGTTTCGCCATATAGTGCTTGAAAATAATGACAACAAGCCTGTTACTAATAGTCGAGACACTCAAGAGGTGAGGATTGGAAAATTGAGTTATTATTTTACCTAGATTGCATATTGTCTCTTTCACAGCTTAACTTGGTCATAAGGAATGCAAGTTATGCCTATTGAAGGCCATCAAACTGCCATGTGTTGAATTGCGCGAGATTCTGTGTCACAGGCTATTTAATGAACACTTACTATGTAGGTGGGTGATTAGGCTTGGAAGTGGATTTCAAACAACTTTAGCCTAGAGGGTGGCTTAGGCGCTTAAAAGAGTGTGTGTGTGTGTGTGTGTGTGTGTTTTTCCTCCTTCAGCTGAGATAAAGAGGGATGCCTTTGCTCTGACTTTAAAGGTTCTGGAAACTGGTTTATGTTATATTATTTATTTATTTTTGGTTACAAAATGAAATTTCAGGTGTTAGGGATCCTCTATTTGTTTCTGATGACCGAAATATTTTCGCTCAAGTAGATGGGCCAACGTCTAAAATTTTGCTTCTCACAACATCATTAACTTTGGAGAGTTTTACAAAATTGGATCGAAATCTTCAAATTAATATCGCCGGTAATTGTAACTTGCTTGGATATGAACTTTTTCAGGTAAAATTGGAGCAGGGTATTGAGATGTTGAAGATCTTCAAAAGTTATGAGACTGATATGTCCATTCTAGATGATTTTGATTTCTACGAAGACAGGCAGAAAGCAATGCAAGAGAGGAAGGCCAGACAGCAAGCAAGCCTAATAGCTGTAAATGTAGTAAATGAAAACGAGCATAGAGATGCTGCCGCAATATCTGGTGGTTTCATTAAGCACATGTCCAAGAGTTTAGCTCAAGTTGTACGTTTAGATGAGGGCAGTAAAGAAGCTTCCTTCACTGATCGAGCTACCTCGGTAAATGATGTCTCCATGGGCACGAGAGTAAAACTCGAAGATGCTATAACAGCGGCCATGTCTTCTGCTCAGGCTAGTTAATTATACAGGCATGGCTTGCGGTGCTGCATAGCAGTTTCGTTATTTTATTATAAGGTAGGCTCCGAAGTCTTTTTATTGATTGCAATGTTTCTGTATTTTTGAATGGAAAGTCTTTCTATAAGTTCTATGAAGCTGATGAGCTTCATGTATAATATGCTTCCCAGGCGCTGCATTTTTATTGCAGCCTTTAGTTTTGCTTTTCAAAAGTTTGTTTTTGTGAAGAAAAGATGCTGGCTGATGTTTTGCTTTAGTAAAGTTGTCCATCTTTGCAGGCAATTAAATAAGAAACGATGTGAAAAGACGTCAAAAAAGAAAAAAACATGTTTATTTTGCTCAATTTCCATTGCTCACCTAGTACACCATGACGTCTGTATGTTATACAATGTAGAATATTGTAGAATAATCTGGTACAGTTGTCAGATTTGCTGTTTAGTCTCCTAGGATATCCCTGAGATTTAGGGCTTATTTGTGGATTTCCTAATCTCTAGCCGTTACTATTATCTAGGAGATTTGTTAGGACATTTGTTAGGCTTTTTTTTAATCACTAGTTGAATTATGATCTATAAAACGGGCTGTATCAAATGTTAATATTCAGAGGAATAAAAATATAGTCTTTCTCAATTTCCTCATGGTATCAGAGCCACTCTTTCAGACCTAAAACAATTCACTCATGGTGAAATACAGGATGGCTACAGAGAGAATCAGTTCTTCTTCCATCACCTCTGATGTTACCTCTCATCATGAATCCACAGTTTCCAACTCCAATAGAATGTCAGATGGAAGCCAAGTCTTTATTACAGGACATAAACTCAATGGGAACAATTATCTCCAATGGTCCCAATCCGAAATAATGTTCATATGTGGCAAAGGAAAGGGCAACTACCTATCTGGAGCAACGGCCCCTCCAAAGGCAGACGACCCGAAGTTCAAAAGCTAGAAGTCAAAAAACAGTATGGTTATGTTATGGTTAATTAATTCTATGACTAACGAGATAGGAGAAATTTTTCTTCTCTATAAGACCGCAAGAGAAATCTAGGAAGCAGTAAGGGAAACTTATTCGAATAAGGAGAATACCTTAGAGCTGTTTGAGATAGAAGGCATCCTACATGATCTGAGGCAAGTATACTTAACAGTGACTCAATATTTCAACACCTTTACATGCTATTGGCAGCAGGTAGATGTGTGTGAAGAGCTTTCATGGAGTTGCCCTAAAGACAGAGCCAGGTATAGGCAAATTGTTGAAAAGAAAAGAGTGTACAAATTCCTATTCGGGCTCAACAAAAATCTTGATGAAGTTTGAGGAAGAATTCAGGGGATGAGACCACAACTCAGCCTTCGAGAAGCCTTTTCAGAGGTTCGGAGAGAAGATAGCAGAAAAAAGGTGATGTTGGGGACACAAGCTGTTACACCTCGAGTGGAAAATTCTACCCTAGCTATTTGTGGGCCTCAAAATCATGGCACTGACATTTGGCAGAAGGAACGTCCATAGTGTGAACACTGCCGCAAGCCTGGTCAGACTAAGAAAACGTGCTGGAAGATTTATGGGAAACCAGCTGATTTAAAGTCCTCACGCCCACAGAACCGAGACAACATTGCAATCAGAGAAGGAAACCATGTACCAGCTGAGTCCAATCCTTTTAGCAAAAGGCAGTTGGAAGTTTTGAAACAACTAATCAAGCAGTCACAGGAAGCCAATTTAAGCATGACAATTGGAACAGAATCCTTAACGCAAAAAGGTAATTCTAAAAGTGCCTTAAGCGTTAGAAAAGATAATGCGAATTCATAGATTGTGGATTCAGGAGCTACTGAATACATGATTGGAGATAGAGAGGCTCTAACAAATTTCATTCCATGTTGTGAGAACATAACGGTCAGCATAGCAGACGAATCACTCTCTAAAGTGATTGAATCGAATCAGGACAAATTTCAAAGGACCTCATACTCAACTCTATCCTTTTCGTGCCTCAGTTAAATTGCAATTTACTGTCAGTAAGTAAACTCACTTGGGATTTAAATTGTTACTAAATTTTCTTCAAACTCTTGTGAATTTTAGGTCATAGATTCGGGGAAGATGATTGGTAATGCTAAATAGTGCTCGGGGCTCTATTTACTTGAGGCAAATGATTCTTCTTAAAGGAAAGGTTATAATAACGATTGTTTAGTGTCTGTGAGTCAAAATCCAATTTCTGTTTTTCCCAAAAGGGATGATCCTATTATGATATGGCGCTATAGGTTAAGACATCCAAATTTCATGTATCTCAAGAGACTTTTTCATCTCTTTGCATTAATAAAAATCCAAATGAGTTTCAATGTGAGATTTGTCAATTTGCAAAGCATATTCGAAATCTAACCTACCATACAAAGAATCACAACCTTTTTCTTTGATCCACGGTGATGTGTGGGGACCGTCTAGGATCAAAAATATCAATGGTTTTTGTTGGTTTATAACGTTTATTGATGATCACACTAGACTTACATGGGCTTTCCTAATAAAAGAAAAATTAGAGGCATGTCGGATATTTCAAAAATTCAATACCATGGTTCAAACTCAATTCCACACCAAAATACAAATTTTGAAAACGGACAATACAAAGGAATATTTTGCTTCAATTCTTGGTGAATACCTAATAAGTCAAGGAATCGTTCATCTAAGTTCCTGTATTGATACACCTCAACAGAATAGTGTAGCCGAAAGAAAAACCAACATCTCCTTGAAGTAGCCCGATCTCTCATGTTCTCTACACATGTACCTAAACAATTTTGGGGGGAAGCTATACTCACCGCAACCTACCTCATAAACAAAATGCCCTATTGAGTCCTAAATTTCCATAGCCCATGCCAAACCCTACTCAAAACATATCCAATGACTCGTCTCATATCCTCCATTCCTCTCAAAATATTTGGCTACTCCACTTTTGTACACATCCATAGTCAACACCGGGGAAAACTTGATCCTAGAGCCATTATATGCATCTTCTTGGGGTACTCTTTTCAAAAAGGTTACAAATGTTATTCTCCAATTACAAAGAAATTCTATAATTCCATGGATGTCACATTTTTTGAACACTAGCCATATTACTCCAAATCTGACATCTAGGGGGAGAGTAGTTTCACACAGGAATATTAGCTTTGGGATGTCATTACAGAGACCAGTGATCTAGATATTTCCCACACTTCATCTTCATCAAATCCAGTCAATACCCAGATTGAAACTGTCCCTATCCACCACAATGAACTCAAGGTCCCAAACCTTGATCCACCTGCAGAAGTTTCTAACCTTGATTCACTTGAAGTACCTGAACCTTCACATATTTCTTCTCCAAATATTTCCTCTTCTCCAAACAATGTTCAGCCAAATGAAATTCCTAGTCTCCCTAGTCTTCATTCCCCGAACACTACTCAATCCAAACACAACAAAGATCTTATCACCTATTCTAGAAGGAAAAGAACCAAAAAGAGATAGAGCACCAAGTACCCCTTAAGCAAATCCAAGAATTGGAACTGGATTCAAGATCAAAATATCCACAAGGTAATTCTAATCCCGAGTGTTTCAGTGATAGTAATCTTCCTATTGCAATAAGAAAGGGTGTTAGCAATGTACGAAGCATCCAATCTATAACTTTGTGTCATATCAAGGGCGCTTTCTAATAAGTACAGGGCATTTGCGGCTAGTTTAAATCAAACACAGATTCCTAAATCCATACAAGAAGCTCTCACAATACCAAAACAAAAGGTTACTGTTGAAGAAGAGATCCAAGCACTAGAGAAAAATGGAACATGGAAGATCACTGAGCTACCACCTGTTGGATGCAAATGGGTCTTCACTATTAAATACAAAGAAGATGGAAGTGTTGATCGATTTAAGGCTCGACTTGTTGCAAAAGGTTTCACACAATCCTATGGAATTGATTATGAAGAAACTTTTGCTTCTATAGCCAAACTGAATACCATTTGAGTTCTCCTATCTCTGGCTGCAAATCTAGACTAGCCACTCCATCAATTAGATGTCAAAAACGCTTTCCTCAATGGAGACCTGGTAGACGAAGTTTAGATGAGCATCCCTCTTGGATTTGAAATGCAAGCAACAATCAACAAAGTCTGTAGACTGAAACGATCCTTATATGGACTCAAACAATCCCCAAGAGCCTGGTTTGATAGATTTACAAGAGTAATCAAGGAGTATGGCTATCTACAATGTCAGACAGATCACATTCTCTTTGTTAAACATTCACGTGAAGGAAGAATTACCATTCTTATTGTTTATGCGGATGATATTATTTTAATAGGAGATCACATGCAAGAGATAAGCACACTCAAGAGTCTACTAGTTGAAGAGTTTGAAATCAAAGATTTGGGAAACCTCAAGTACTTCCTTAGAATGGAAATAGCTCGGTCAAAAGTAGGAATCTCAGTCTCTCAACGAAAATATGTTCTGGATCTTCTAAAAGAGACAGGAATGATTGGATGCAAGCCAGCTGACACTCCTATGGACTCAATAACCAAATTAGGAACCAAAGAAGATTGTGCATCAGTTGATAAAGGTAGATATCAAAGACTTGTGGGAAAACTTATATATTTATCCCACACAAGACTAGACATTGGTTTCTTAGTTAGTATGGTGAATCAATTCAAAAACAATTCGAATGAAGAACATATGGAGGCAGTCTATAGGATCCTGAGGTATTTAAAAGTGGCACCGAGAAAGGGATTGTATTTCGGGCAATCAACGGACAAAAGCATAAAGATATACAATGATGTTGATTGGGCAGGATCAGTAACAGATCAAAGATCAACTTTCAGCTATTGCACATTTGTATGGGGAAACCTAGTCACATGGCGTAGTAAAAAACAACCTGTTGTGTCAAGAAGTAGTGCAGAAGCCAAATTTAGAGCAATGACACATGGTATATGTGAAGAAATGTGGCTGCGAAGACTCATAAAGGAGTTAAGGATTGATGTTGAAGAAACAATGAAGATGTTCTACGACAATCAGTCAGCTATCAGTATCACGAAGACTCCTGTGCATCATGATAGGAAGAAGCACGTGGAGATTCATCGCCACTTCATAAAGGAAAAGATAGAAGAAGGAATAGTCAAGTTAATACATTTGCCGACCTGTCTTCAGACAGCAAACATCCTCACCAAGGCTCTACCAGGAAAGAACTTTGAAGATTTAAACTCCAAGCTAGGCTTAATTAACATTGACAGCCCAGCTTGAGGGGGAGTGTAGAATATTGTAGAATAATTTATACAGTTGTCAAATTTGCTGTTTAGTCTCCTGGGATATCCCTAAGATTAAGGGCTGATTTGTGGATTTTCTGATCTCTAGTCGTTACTATTATCGAGGAGATTTGTTAGGAGATTAGCCGTTACTATTATTTAGGAGATTTATTAGGAGATTTGTTAGGCTTTTTTTTTAATCACTAGTTGAATTATCATCTATAAAAGGGGCTGAATCAAATGTTAATATTCAGAGGAATAAAAATTCAGTCTTTCTCAATTTCCTTATACAATATTGGTGAACAAATTGTGAAAACAAACTTGTTGGGATGTTGTTGTATGTATCAGTAACCTCTGTGTTAAAAAGGTAAATAACCCCCTTTTTTATGCCAGAAATATTACGGATGTATATATGAGCTCGTTCATACTTTGTAACAACTCATGACACTAATTTGGATCTAAACAAAACATAACTGAGAGAATCAGGGACAGTTGATGTTTATCATCTTCAACTCTTCAACTTTTGAATTCATATTAGAAGCAAGCCATGTAATAAATCTTTATAGAAACTATAGGATGTCTGTAAACATTTTTCCTCGTAAATAGCAGAATCGTGGTCATAATATGTAATGTATATAACAAAAGATTCTCAAAACTTTTGTAAAAAACACACTATAGATTATATTAATTTAACACTTAAATAAATATATATAACTTAACTTGCTCAAATGAAGAGAGATGATCAGTATACTTGTAAAGCACAGACCTCTAGTAATAAAACCACCATCTTCTTCGCCTAGTTCTTGACGTCGGAATGGACAAAAGTATGGACGTTGGAGAAATTATGGTTTCTATGAATCACTCGACTCACTTTAGTCACCTGTTAATCTCAGCAGAAGAGAAAAATGGTTCTTAGGACGAAAAACTCTTCTTCTCTCTTACTCTTACTACATGTCTATGAGGTTTTCTTAGACAGAGTTTTCATAGTCTAATCAAGACTCTCAATTGTGTATTTTATGAATAGAGGAGGCCTCTATTTATAGAGAATGTAAGACATGTCTAATTTTAGAAGCTTCCTCTATTCTAATTTGAATATCAAATATTAAAATAAGATAAAAGAGAATATTTTCTCTTTCCTTATACCATTTTAGGCACCACACATATCTTTGTGTCGCCAACCCAAGGAGAAGGAAGAGAGAAAATTTGCTTGTTGCTTGATCTCATTTGTTTTCAAAATTAACCTTTCATATTTGAATTAAATCACATTGATCTAAAGATGGAAATTCTAAATATGGAAACTTTATAAACAAGCTTTGATGTACACAAGAGACTTTCCCTTTATGCTATAGGCGCCACCCACACAGCAGGACCCTCCTATTGTGTGCGCCATACGCAGTGGGACCTATCCATTGTCTGTCTTTCAAAATTAATTAATCTCATTATTTATTAATTGTTAAATAATCTTATTATTTAATAATATAAACTAATTCATAATTAATATATTTTGAGTGATATTTAATTTAAAATTTTGTAATTTTAAATTAATTATTTAAATCAATAATTTCACTTGTCCAAACTATGTCTATGAGAATGGCGGGGGACTAATAAACCCATAATTACAAGCTTAAATAAAACCAATATATTAATTAAACCCTTCAATTAATGTATTACTCTTTTATTAATTTCAATGTAACTCTACTAAATACTTGGACTTGTACTCTTGAAATTATAGATTTTTACCTCATTTCTTAGAGTTGTCTATCTGATATAGTCATTACATATAAGTCGATCCTCCATAAATAATTCATAATTCAAGCTAGGTAAGATCCATTAACCTCTCCACTTTATCCTTTATAAAGCCATTGATTCTCTAATGAATAATAAATTCATGAACTTAATTACGAATTTTGCGCTTTTATTATTCAAGCTTCGAATCAATACTTAATATAATTATTCATCTGCTTCTAGTTAGAGGGAATGGATTCCATCTTGTAATATTAACATTCCTGACTACTTACTTCATTATGCCTCCAAAAGACAATAAATAGGATTAGATCCTTAAATCCGTACCGAGTAAATTAAAAGACATAAATCTATAAATAGGAGTTTGCTAATAGCTCTGGATTAATCATCTCATCTATGACCATCGGTTTGTGACGACCCGTTAGCTTTTGGGCCGTACTTTAGTACTTTTCTTACTTACATAGCTATAGAAATTTAGGAATTTTTTTTTAAAAATAAAATAATAATATACCCATGCATATACATATATATAAGAATACTTAACACAACATTTCTCAAAAGAGTTTTGTCTTACTTATACTATATTATAACTTTACAATTAATACTTACTCTACAACAAGTCCAAATTAATTTAATATACATATAGAACGGAAACATTCCAATGGCGGTATCCATACTCTCTCTCCATATTGTACATGCTTTGTGGCTGGCTCATCAGTGAATCTATTTTGATCTTTTAGTCGAATTACTTAACAGCATGAAATAACTAGATGAGCTAATGCTTAGTAAGTCTAAACATAGCCCACATGCATAGCCTACTTATATGCATGATCCATTTTATGCTTGCTTATGGACGTTCGTTATTCTTTTCATCTTTCAATCTTTACTAGGGCCCAAGTGTTCGTACCATATGTGCATATGGGTCATTGTAACACCGAGACCAAAACATAACTTAGAACTCCCCTTGTGTCGAGAGCCGGTACGACACTTTTCTCTTTGTTTGGTGATTCAATTACCAGCTTGTTAATTAAGGTTACCATACCATGCATGATGATCTATCTCATTATAACATGTGCACACTATTCACATTTCTTTAAATGTACTACATACATAAATACATTTAAATAACTACTTTTTTCCAATAACCTTGTATCTCATATTGTAGGTGGGGTTCAAACTTACCTGTATATGCTATTGTGTAGATCGATTTTGGGTTCCTTCATTAGTCATCTAGTATCCTATTTGGCCAATTATATCATCATTAGCCAAATTATTACTATTTATATGTGTCAATAAAATGTACTTATCAATTTCTAGATTGGGTTATAATTCGATTTACAACCTCCGAACATTAAGAGTTCGGTCCCTCTTGGTTCATTCTACGTTATTATTTCTAACGAAAGGGGAAAAATTCTTAATGAAGACATTTTTCCATTTCGGACATTTCGGGTCTGTTTGGGTTATTTTACAAAAAATGACGTTTTTGCCCTTAATAGGCCTTTTTAAATTTTCCAGGCTCAATTTTGCTACTTCAACACAAAATGTTGTCTATTAGCAATGGAACAAAAGTTCAAGATATCGGGCCTCTTATTTTGCAATAAAAACCAAATGTAGCAAAACTTTGCAATTTCATCCCAGATTTGAAAATTTTGATTATTTTGTCCTCGGACCAAAAATGATCTTTTTATACCATTAATCTCAATTTTTCACAAGGATTAAATCTTCCCAAAGTTCCTCACCGAAATTCCTTTAATTTAATGACGCTTTTGCCCTTTTATTTATTTATCACAACTTTGAAAAAATTACAAAATTTATATCACATAAACCATTGCGAATTTCAGCAAACCATTTGCGATTCCTAATATTTCGTCAAGATCTAAAACTTTCATTCATAACTTTTCTAAAATTTGCGCTGCACAATGGAGTTTTTAGCCTTTTTTCAAGCCTGTCGAGTTTGTGAAAATCTTTGCAATTTAGTCCCTTGATAATTTTTTTCAAAAATCTACTTTAACACAATACACCCACTGTTTTAAGCAGGTTCCAAAACCTTTTTAGCAAATAATCTTGTTTGAAAATGACAAATTCCACTCCCTTAAAAAAAATTACTCAACTTGTAAATTTTTACTCAAATTCAAAACCAAATTAAATCTTAAGCATATATAAACATGAAAATTATATAAACATGCCATAAACTAACTTAGATAATTACATACCATTCTTGAAACAAAACCAAACAAAGCAAACAAAACAACCATGAATTTAAGATTAAGGGCTAGACTTTTACCAAGAAAAAGTGATGAGCTTGCGCCTTCAAAATCCTTGATTATGCCAACTTCCTAGACATAAACCGTGACAAGAAAAACCCTTATCAAAACCACCCTACAATTCCAAAGAGAATCCCTAAAAACTTAGATAAAGATTGGTGTTTACCTTGAAAATCAAGAAAACCTTGATTTTAAGGCTTGATCCTACTTGAAACTTGTTTGAAAGTGGTTGTGTGAGGGGTTTATTTTAAACAAAATTTTGGGAAGAAGGAACCCAAGGCAGCCGTGTATGTGGTGGGATAAAATGAGAGAAAACTTTCTCTTGCTTAAAGCATTAAGTCATATTTAACTAATTATTTTTTATCTAAATGACTCACCACCTTAATCATGATTAGGGTTAACTTGGCGTTTTGAGGTTGGACCACATCAAGGGATGTGGTGGTCCAATCCTATCCCTTTGGGTGTCCCTTTGGTGGGCCCCCCTCACTTTACACAGTGTAATTCTTACCGCACATTATTTTTCTTATGCTGTTAAGGTAAACTGGAGGAAAAATGTTTACTTAAGCAGTCTAAGATATTCTAGCTTACCCTTTTGTTTACTTTTGGAACCCAAACACAGTATTTCATACATTTGTGTTTTTACTTCAATAGCGTACTTACCCTACATCATACCCTTTTTATATTGTTTTGGGTTTTAGCATGCCTTCCTACTTTATTTTATACTTTAATCATTTATTAATTTACATCACAATTCTATAATTAATTGTGATATAAAATTCATTTTAAGGATATTAATCACAAATTTTTGAGCATTTAAGCTCACAAAATTTGTATTTAACAATATCCAAAATTGCATATAATCCAAAGTCAAATTTCTTATTAATATTGTTCATGTTTGCGTTTTCGTAATTTATAAAAGTACAATTTATATAGATAAATTTATTAATTATATCCAAATAAATACTAAATTAAATTATGAATTTTCCTTAAGCCTTACAATCTACCATCCTTAAAAATTTTCATCCTTGAAAATTAAATAGTTCTAGGTAGATTTTCTTCATCTCGTCCTCCCGCTCCCAGGTTGCTTCTTCAACCTGCTGATTGTGCCATAACACTTTAACAAGATTTGAATTGGTTTCTCCTCATAACCCAAATTTTCTTGTATTTCAATTGGCTCATGTTGAAGTACATGTGATAAAAATCTGGTACATACTTCTTTAGCATTGACACATGGAACACATTATGTATCGATGCCATTTGAGGAGGTAGAGCCAATTTGTAGGCAACATTGCCCACCCTTTCTAGAATTTTAAACGGTCTAATATACCTTGGACTAAGTTTCCCCTTTTCTCGAACCTTATTACTCCTTTTATTGGCGTTACCTTCAAGAAGGCCATGTTCCCCAATTGAAATTCTAGAGGCTTTTGTCGTCGATCGGCGTAACTCTTTTGATGACTATGAGCAGTTTCTATTTGTTGATAGATTAATTTTACGTCCTCTGTTGTTCTTTGTACAAAGTCCATGGTTGATAATGCCTTTTCATTGGTTTCATACCAATGCAGAGCTGATCTACATTTCCTTCCGTAAAGAGCTTCATAGGGAGTCATACCTATGGAAGTTTGATAGTTAATATTGTAAGCGAATTCAATTAATGAAAGCTTTTTATCCTATCCTCCTTTAAAATCTAGTATGCAGGCTTTTAACATATCTTCCAGAGTTTGGATAGTCCTTTCAGACTGACCATCTGTTTGAGGGTGGAAAGCTGAACTGAAAGTCAGCTTTGTACCCATTGCTTGATGAACGCTCTTCCAAAACTTGGAGGCAAATCAACCATCACGGTCAGAAATAATGCATTTTGGAACTCCATGATATCTAACTATTTAAGCAACGTATAATTCAGCTAGCCATTCTACAGAACTACTAAGTTAAATGGGCAAAAAGTGTGCACTTTTAGTCAATCTATCCACAATTACCCATATAGCGTCGTGCCCTCCAGCAGTTTTGGGTAGTTCGGTCGTAAGATTCATGGCTATCTAATCCCATTTCCTTTATGGAATTTCAATCTTCTGTAAGTCTCTCTTCGGTCACTAATGTTCAGCTTTCACCCTTTGACAAGTGAGACATTTGTTGACAAACCATACGACATCATTCTTCATTCCATGCCACCAATAAAACTCCTTTAGGTCTTTGTATATCTTGGTAGCTCCTGGATGAACAGAGTACGATGCTTCATGAGCTTCTTCTAATATCCGCCTCTTTAATTCTTCTTCATTAGGAATACACAACGTGCCTCTATAGCAAAGAATTCCATCTTCCAAGATGCTAAACTTTGCTCCTTTATTTTCAAGGGCTTCATTCTTATACTTGAGTAATAAAGAATCTACTTCTTGTCGTTCCTTCAAATTCTCCAAGATGATTGGTTAGAATGACAATTCTGCTAACCTTCTTGTGATCATCTCAATTCCTACTTCTATTTAGTCTTTTTGTAGAGGTTTTGATAACAATCGCATTGTTGTAAAAGAAGATGTTGCTTTATGGCTGAGTGCGTCGACTACTTGATTGGCTTTTCAGGGGTGATACAAGATTTCACAATCATAATCTTTGGCCAATTCAAGCCATCTTCGTTGTCTCATGTTAAGTTCTTTCTGAGTGAAAATGTACTTAACACTTTAATGGTCGGTATAATTCTCACATTTAGTTTTGTATAAGTACTGGCGCCAGATCTTTAATGCGAACACTACTACTGCTAACTTCAAGTCATGCATTGGATAGTTCCTTTTATAATTTAATTGCTGAGATGCATATGCAATCACTTTTCCATTCTGCATAAGCACAGCTCCCAAACCTGGTTTTGATGTGTCGTTGTAGATCACAAATTTCCCTAGATTTAGATTAGGTATAGTCGATATGTGTAACGCCCTTATGCGGGGGTTAGCAGTATTGAATAAATAAAAATAATCTTAAATTTCATATTATTTAAATCAATTAAACAATGCCCATGGGTCTTTAAATAAAAATAAACATTTTAAATACAAACCATAGTTTTTAGTGTAGCACCAAATATATATATTACAGTCATCATCACCATAGTACAATTCCCAAATAACTTAACACATCCATCATAAAAAAAATAATACAACTCTTATATGTTGTAGATAAGTTACAAATAAACAAGGTCTTCTAACATGAAAACAACAGGGTTGTTTTCGCCTATTCCTCTTCAGATATGTGCACTGAGTTCCACCTGAGAGATGAAGATATGATAGGGATGAGCATCGACATGCTCAGTAGGAAAATCATGACTCACCTTATGGTTTATCCATTATCACATTAAAACTGCATGGTTAGTAAGTTACATCATATTCCAGATTATGAGGTTTATTATGGTCACATCTCGTGGATACCATAGTTAATCATTACCAAGTTTCATAATTACACATTTATACAAATATTACCAATCATCATTGTTCCTAGGTATCCATGTTAAATATAGTATCACTCAACTCATCGAAACCCAAATGGACGAGCTTGATCACATTGTAAACATTCCAAGGGTGTTCCGGTGAGGGGACATCAAGCCCCGAGTCCTCACCAAGTCGATTTCTGTACAGTGCATTCTGGGACTTTCAAACCAATGAAGCGTCATCACCTTCCCCCTATTTTACCTTTTAGGGTATTCGTGCCCAAGGACATAACCGCTGCCCTTTTTACATCTCACTATTCCTTTGTATTTAATTTTTATTTATAGAGTCAATTTTCTAACCATGCTTCTTAATTTATAACATATGTCAAATCATTATATTCCTTGCTATACAATATACATATTTTACAACATAAAAGAACCAAATTTAATTTACCAAAAACCTCACAAAAGATGAGTAATAGAATCCCTACCTTCAAAGCTTAACAACAAACTTTTAATCTTGGAATTAATTAATGTTAGCTCCACACATCCTTGACCCTAAGGCATGCATAAGGACAATTAAAACGAAAACACAACGTATAATCACATTCATAAGTGAATTATGTGGAAACCCATCTACTAGTGCCATTAAAGTTTTTTTTTTATGCAATTGTTCTTTAAATACCAAGTAAACAATTTTTAGCTTAAACACAATATAACATACATACAAGTAATTTACATGTTTTAGTCTCTAATAAGAATTCATAAATCATTTAGGATAGTATTGAAAAGGCTGCAAGACATTAAGGGACTAGAAGGTGAGCAAAGTTGGATTCTTGGTTCAAGTTAATAGTTGGTATACCATGGCAAATTGGTGGTATACTTTTGCAAAAAGACGGGCTCACTATCTACAATCAACACACAGGTTAACAGGTGGTTTACTTAAGGTAGACGGGTGGTTTACTACCACTGGTAGGTTTACTAGTTTCTAATCCAAAAATTGAAAAATTCATAGAAATTAAAATACAACTCCGATTTAGGCTCATGATAGCTCGTTGGAAAGCTTAGGATGTATAATTTTTAAATATGCAAACCAATTTACAAAATTCCTTTTCATTTAACTCCAGAATTTTAAGAAAGAGCCACTGCCCGTGGAGGTATTACAAAGTTCATGGAATGTCAAGTTTTTCTTTAACTCAAAGCATATTATCCTTGTTCAAAATCTCAAAACCATTCCAAAATATGCAACATGCATTATATAATCACAATAAACATATTCTCATGAGTTTTATACCAAAATCATTATCAAATTATATCTCTAGCCTTTCTTGTAAATAATGATGAAAACATGCTTAAGTTTGCTCTTTAAGCTCAAAACATTAGAACGTCAATCTTAAAGTTATGAAAATTGGTATTAAGCATTCCTAGCATGTTTCTAACATTGTTGTCAAACCAAAATAAAGGTTGGTTATGGGTTGTAACTTAAGACTCAAGTTTTTGTTCATAAATGTTCAAGGATGCATGTTAACATAACTAGAAATTTGCTTGAATTTTGAACACAAAAATTATGCATTAAACATGGAGAAAACACATACTAAAAACTAAGTTTAGATTAAAGAAAATCTACCTCAAAACTCCTTTGAAAAGCACCAAAGTTCGGGTTAAAAATCAAGCTTGAATTTACTCTAAAACCGCCTCGACCATGGTTGGGAATTATAATTGTCTTGGCCACAAAGAGAGCTTTGTGCTCTATGTCTTTAGTTAGAAATTGAAGTGAGAAAGGGAGAGAGTGAGAAACTAGAGAAGAAGGTGGTGATGGTTAAATAAAAAGATATCAAAATGCTTGAGAGGAAGGGGAAGTTTATAGGGAAAGTTGTAAGAAGAAACAAAAGAGTATTAAAAGAAAATATCATCATGTCTCCCATGGAGACTTTTAGCAATTAATGCCAACATAATTGAGGGGACAATTGGAGTGAGTTATGGAAGGAGATGAGGAAAGAATTAAATAGGTGGTTGAGAAAATATCTCCATGTCTTCTATTAATTGAGGGAAACTTAATTCCATGTCTCCTTCGGAGACTTTAACAAAATGAGAAGAAGGCTACATAATTGAGCATTAATTTAGGGAGACAAGATTGGTAGAAGTGAGTATTGTTAAATTTTGAATGTTTCTTATGAAGACTTGGTAAGAAAATACTAAAGTGGCATTTTTTTTTTATTGAAACAACATAGACAAACTTGGTAATTTTAAATACTATAAAATTTTAAATTATCACATTTTATTCATTAAATTTTACAAAATCATGCCCGTTAAAAAATGGGTGTTACAATATGCGTGCACTTGTAAGTCTTCTCTTGCAAACTCTCTTTGCACTTCTTAGTCCACTCATATTTTGTTGCCTTTTGAGTAAGGGCGATGAGCGATGCTACAAGTCTAGAAAATCCCTCAACAAAACCGAGAAAACTCTTGATCTCGATAACACTTCTCGGTATAGGCCACTTGTTTACCGCTTCTACTTTAGAAGGATCGATAGAGACTCCATCTTGTGATACCACATGTCCTAGGAAATGAACTTTTTCTAACCAAAATTCACGTTTCGAGCGCTTGGCAAATAGTTGATGTTTCCTTAACAACTATAGTGCAATTCTTAAATGCTCTTCTCTTTTGGAGTTCTTGAATAGATCAATATGTCGTCAATAAAAACAATAATGAATTTGTCAAGGTAGTCTTTGAAAATTCGATTCATCAGGTCCATAGAGGCTACTGAGGCATTAGTCAAGCCAAATGGTATAACGCAAAACTCGTAATGCCTATAACGTGTTTGAAATGCTGTCTTTGGCACATCATTTTCCTCAACTCAGAGTTTGTGATATCCAGAGCATAACCTTTGAAAATACCGCTACTCCCTTCAATTGATCAAATAGGTCGTCAATCCTTGGAAGTTGATACTTGTTCCTGATCTTGACTTTATTTAGTTCTCGGTAGTCAATGCACATCCGTAAGGTTCCATCTTTCTTCTTAACAAATAATACTGGTGCTCCCCATGGGGAATGGCTTGGCTGGATAAATCCCTTATCCAATAATTCTTGCAATTGAACTTGAAGTTCCTTAAGTTCTCCTAGAGCCATGCGGTATGGTTTTTTTCGAAATCAGAGTTGTACCAAGCGACAATTCAATTTCAAACAAAATTTCTTGTTTAAATGGTAACCCTGACGGTTCATTTGGAAACACATCGATAAACTCCTTTACTATTGGAACATTCTCTGGTAATAACTGAGTTTGTTGGTTTGTATTTACCAAATTCACCAGGTAACCCATACATCCGCTATTCAACAACTTCTTCGCTTTTAGAGCAGATATTAACGCCTTTGGAGTCTTGGGAGTCCTTCCAATATACACAAACCTCCCACTTCTGGGTGGTCAAAATGTAACTTTGTGATGTCTACAGTTAATCATTGTAACATACTTTCCCAGGAAATCCATTCCCAAGATAACATGTCGTCTTGAATATCGATTATTATTAAATCAACAAACAACTCTTTATTGCAAATGATGATTAGTATATGACATAACTGATGATCAAAACTTAATATTTCCTTAGAGAGAAGTGCAGTCCTAAAGGTCTATTCTATCCTATCTTCCTTAAATCCTATTCGTTTTGCAAATTTAAGTGATGCAAACGAATGTGTTGCTCTCGAATCAAATAAAACATAAGCATCAGTTTCGGTAATAGAGAGCTGACCTGTTACCACTGTTAAAGTTACGGCATTGCCTTCACTCTTAGTGTAGGTGTAGATCCGTCCGCTGGGTTTTAGAGCTTCTAGTCGGCCCTGACTAATGCTAGGACCTTCAATCTATGCCTAGATTGCATGGAGTTGGGTTCCTTGAGACTTTGCTGATTTTGGCCAATTTGGTTCTAAGAATTGGAGAAGCAGTTCCTGGCGTAGTGTCCTTCTTTACCGTAGATGAAACACTTATTAGTGCCAGCTTTACATTCCCCTGTATGTCTTTTCCCACACTATCCACATATGGGTGTGGTATTCCCTCCATCATTTACCCTTTTTTGAGGTTGCCCCTTTTGTCTCCCTTGGTTATTTGCATTCCACTTCCTCTTATTGTTATTATTGTGGTTACGACCAAATTGGTTGTTTTGAGTCTGTCCCTGGCTCGGGTTACGTCCTTGTCCTTTTGCCTGCAAAGCCTGATTTTGTTTGGCTAAGGCTTTCTCTTTCCTTTGTGCTTTAAAGGTCTTTGCTCTTTCTTCCTTGTCGTAGGAAATTCTAAATTCAGGTCTTGATGCCCATTCGATACAATCTTCCACATCCTTGGGTGCTTCTCCCGCGCTATCAACAATGAGGGTAATGTCAGTACGAAACATCCTCATTAACATTCTTATCCTTTCTCGATCAGTACGCACCAGTTTAGAACAAAGGCGTGCCAATTGATTAAAACTCCTCACAGCATCAGTGACTGATAGATTACCTCGTCGAAAATTGTTAAATTCTTCTTGTTGTGCCGCCATTGTTTCAACATTAAAATAAGCTTTTCTGAGCTCCTTAACGAATTCTAAGCTCCTACGCTTCACTAATTCCCACCATCTTCTTGTGTCTTTAGTGAGAGAAAATGAAGCACATAAAACCCTTTCATGATCATTGAGTCCTATAAACTTCAAAACTCTCTTTATGCCGATAAGCTAGTCATCGGCATCCAGTGGGTTTGTAGAACCATCGAATTTTGGAACCTTCATTCATCGAAATCTCTCATAAAATTCAATGACAGGAACTATAAGAGCAATTAGGGCCACTAGTTCTGTCGCGGTACCGGTAGTGGAGAGTTTGCACGTACTGGGGGTATAGGATTTTGGGGAGCCCACTGCTCGCGTAGCCTTTGCATTTCTTGCACCTGAGCCTAAAGCCTCTGTTGCAACTTAGTGATTAAAGTTACCAAGTTTGGGTTTGCCAGTCCTCTAAATGCTTCCGCCATTGGTTAGGTTTAAAGTCCTACCGTAAAATTATAATTTACGCTAACATATATTACCGACTTAATAAAATTTATCAAAATTTTTTTCTCAAACCACATAAATCCATGAAAACACAAGCAATAACATAAACTTAACATTTCATTACATTCACTTTTTACATTTTTTTTTGTGTCATCAAAACATTTCATATGTGGCTAACATGCCATACTTAATAAACGTTTACATCATTTTTAGGAGCAGTCATCTTTTTTGACCAACATAAACACTATTGCCGAAAAGGACTCTGCTTAGCAGAGGTACATATATACAATTATACATAGTTAATAAAGTCAAAATTTTGCTAGCCACGAACCTATATACAATTTTTCAAAAAAAAAGGCCCATCTTTCCTAATTTGAGTCGACATCTGATATATTGTTATTTTCTAGATCTGGATCTTCTTCCTCTTCTTCGCTGGAGTTGGTGGACTGGTCACCACTAGCGTAGATGGGTTCAGGGGATCCTGGAACGTACTCAGGCTCTTCTTCCTCATCATCACTCTTATCCATCTTTGCTAGAGGATCTTCAAGTGTCACTATTACATTCTGCTCTGCGTGTAGTATTTCCATAATAAAATCATTCAAACTAAGAAAATCTCAGAGGTATTGTATCCGCTGCTGTACTTCCTCAGGAAGGTCTCGCCACATTAAGTCACAAACGCATCTTAAGGTATCTCTGGTGGAATCAGTGGTACCATTGTCCAAAGGAATCTCATAAGATAGTGGTCCACGGGTTCTCCTACATAACTTCCCCATATTGGCTCCACACGTAAGTAGAGTCGGTAGCCAATCTACCCAAATAAATTTGTTGACTTGGACCGGTATGTCATTAGCATTGGCGGGTGGTAGTGGGGCAAATTCTACTAAAATCTATCCTCTGAAACTCCGCCAGTCCCGACGTTGTTCCTCAGGGCCAATCCTAATCCACCACACAAGCGCCTCACCATGTATGTGATGACCCGCATATGTGGCCGTCATTTAACTTGAACATAATCGTAATTTCAACATTACTTTAACATAAATTACTGAAAATTATGGAATAAAATTTTTTCCTTTCAAATACATTGCAAATCTTGATTTAAACTGTAAAACTTTTTGCATAACAAATGCAACTTAAAACTTATAACTTAAACAGCAAATCATTATGCATTAACAAAATGCAAAAGTACTTTTAAACATAATTATTTCAAATGAATTCTTAATAATAAAGAATTCGTAACATATAATCTTGAAAGAAATATTATTCACTTTTTAAAACATAATTTCATAAACTAACATAGTAACATTAATTTCTCAAATATGAAAAGAAATTACATAATAATCATTACGATTTAACGTAATCATAATTCGTAAAAACTTAACATTTGCATACCTCATAACATTAATCTCTTAAAACATATAATAATAAAATATCTTTAAAATATTTCTTTTAAACATAAAGATAATTATTTAAGAATTACTTCCTTTAAAACATTCCTTAAAACATACTTAAAAACTGTGACGACTGTTGTCGCATTTCAAGTTGAGACCTCACCCAACCAATGCCTTTAAAACCCTTTTTAAATCATTTCTTCAAAACTTAATAATCAGATAAAACATTTCGTAAAATATAACTTAAACTTTGAAAACATTTCTTAACTTCAACTTTCTTGAACTTTGAAAGTACTATATCAAATAATGGAAAAATAACCTTTTCTTTAGGCAACAGAAATATATCATAGTGGTATCCACACCCATCTCCACCATTCGTCCGCCGCTTACCACTGCCCAACAAATGTCGTTGACAGGTTTTCTTACCTATAGCATGAACATACTTAAATGAGCTTTTGCTCAGTAAGTAGGAAATCAGTCTTGCAAAACATAATTAAAAATCATGTTAATAAAAATATGCATGAACATTTTATGCTGTTTTGTCAACTTGTTTCATGCTTAATTATGAACATCTTATAATCATTCATTCCTTACTTTAACTCTTATCTTTGTTCCATAACTTTCCTTATCTTACTTTAACTTTCTATCCTTGTTCCTTATCTTTCCTTATCTTACTTTAACTTTTCTTATTTTACTTTAGTGTTCATACCAACATCATTAATCATGAGATCATAAACATGATGCTTCCTTTGTGGAAGACTTGAGACCATCGAACATCGAGGTCATGTACCTCACATCTAGGAGGTCAAACTTTAACTTTACTTTCATTACCTCACAACAAGGAGGCTGGTACGACACTTTCTTTTTATCTTTACATTATCTTCTTATTAACTTTAGTGAGCATATCAAATGCAATCACATCATATGCAAACACACTTGCTAATCATAGCTTGTACTGTAAAATCTATTGCATAACAAATGCAAGATATAACGCAGACACATTTTGCAAATCATAACTTGTATTCTAAAACCTACTGCATTCATCACACATTAATCATAACATCATCGTAACATATCATATCATGACATAACATATCACAATAAATCATAACTTAACACCCATTCTAACATAAAACAGTGTAACAATCACTGATCATGCATTTTCATTCTAACTTTATGTGAACACATTTAAAATATCTTATTTTAAAACTATTCATACTGTAAGCGAGATTCCTACTTACTTGGACTTCGAGCTAAGCGGGTCTAGTTGTACCTCGCTATATCTATAGTTTGTGAAGTATCCTCTACAGTGCTCCTTGAGTGACCATGAATGGCTAGGAATGCTCCCTAGAGATCATACATTGCTGAAAATGTCATTCTGGACTCTGTTACTATAGTTTAAATCGTCTCGATTTAAGTACATTCGATACCAGATGATTTTTATTAGAGTAGAATTAGCTCGAACGGAGGTCACCATCATGTTCAAAGCGTTGAAACGAGTTGGGAGGCAATCTCGGATCTTCGATCGGAGGTCCGGATCACAAAATCCCAAAGTCACCGTTGACCGACCGTTGATTGGACTCATTGGCAACTGGGCCCGGGCCTACCCCCTGTAATTTGATCCTTCCGAGTTCAATGGTCACCTTAATTTGGCTCAATTTGATCTCCAACTGTTCAAATCGAGGATGAATTTCTCAACCAAAATCGATGGCTCTGATCTCGGTTTCTCGGTGATGGCATGGCCAAATTGGCTTAGGGGTTTTGTTCCCCATGGTCGTCTAAGTAAGTTGGTGGTGGTGGTGCACCGTACCATCATGTAGAACGGTGCCCCGAAGCTCCTCGCGATGGCATACAAAGGCAGAGGTCATTCTCTGTCTTCCCGTGGGTGGTTAACAAAATTGGGAGAGGCAACAGCTTCGTCTTGGGCCTCTGAGTGTTTTTCCCTGACCAATTTGGGGTAACAAGGTCGGGAACGATGGCGGCGGTGGCCACCACAACGGTTGGCAGTGGTGCTCTTGGAACTCCAGTGTCTGGCTGCCACCTCCAGCAATTGATTGGGGTGTCTTGCTCGTCGTCTCCCTCTAGTCCGTTTGGCACCAGCGGTGTGCCACACCACCGTCGGAGACGGCCGGTCCGACGGTGGCTCAACGATGGCGAAGGGGCTACTCCATTGAGCTGCTCCAACTAGAATTAGATGGTGAGGCTAGTACCATCTTGCTCCTCTCGTCATGCTGAGTCCATAGACACCAAGATCACGTTGACTAGTGGTCGGACGACAAAGAAATCACATCAAGAAAAATTGGTTTCTCTGCCACTTCGAGCGGCGCGTGTAGCTTACTTTGGCGGTGTTGTGGGCGGCACGGCACACCGTTGGACTCAGCTCGACGAGAGCTTTCCATTGGTGCGGGAGGTGTCGAAAACAAATGCCAAAATCTTGACCGAGATTTGAGGGTAGAGACAGAAAGTAGAGAGAGAAAGAGCTGATCCTTTGTGAGATTTTCTCCTTTTTTTTTCTGCATTTAACATATTTAAAGACACTTTAATTAGCCTTTAAAATCTACACTGTGTCATGGTCAGGTTGATCAAATTTAATCCGTAACCATAACTGTACACTTAATTGTACTCTTACTGAACTGAAATCATATAGGAATTTCCACATAATCATGGTAAGTTAGGAAATTCCACTTTTATCACATAATCTCAATTTAAATCTTTTAAATTGAGATTCTTATTATTGCCACCACTATAGCTCATACATGAAATTAATGAATCATAAGCTTTTAGTTTAGCATATTAAAAATAACTATTTTAATGTACTATCATAACATTTCAAGTACTTAACCAAGTAATTTTAGAAAAATCCTTAATTAATCACGTTTATTAATTTTTTGGATTTTTCTCGGTTGTTACAATCTACCCACCTTATAAAATTTTCGTCCTTGAAAATTGAGATAAACTAAGGGTATCTTACAGTTCTCTAACTTAATCTTATAGGGTTTTCTTTCTTTTTAGTAGCTTTGCCCCAAAAATCTTGATGTGCAAATGTGGCTCCTTTCCTAAAGCCATCTTTCTCTTGTTCTAGGACTTATACTAATCCTATCTCATATCTTAGGTTATGCATCCGTATCTAGATCATAATATGGTACATAGGAACTGGCCAGAAAGTTCATCTTTTTATTACTCAGTCTATAGACCTTTTATCATCTAGTCATTCCAAACTAATGATAATGGCTATCTAAAACATGTTTATGTACTTGTCCAAAAACTTCTAAGGGTTCATAACAGAATTTAACTTTTCGTATCTCTCTTGAACATGTCTTGCCTTCCTTGGGGTGTGGGAAAAGGAAAATTTCGCTCTTGTCTTTTCTATATTCATAGAGTCTCTCTCTTGGCTCTGCTCTTGTGACCTCTCTGTTGGTCACGAGAAATTTTTTAAATTCTACTTGATTATCTAAATCGTTCACATGATTTCTAATCGAAACTAGGGTGTCTTATAGTAATCTTTCTAGTTTCCTATAGGCAAATTGGAGGTTATATCCTTAATGGGCTTCTTGTGGACCTTATTGTGCATGTTCATTATGCACTACATGGTATTGTGCTTACATACTATATCTTGTTATACTCTAGATAATAAGCATCAATCATAGCATTCATATCCATATTATTCTCTCGTATAAGTATCATACTTACGTATCATATTCATAAACATATCATACATATACATGTCATTCATATCATACTTTCACATATCATGCTTTCACATATTACTCATACTCATGTTATTCATATCATACATACACATGTCGTTCATACTTTCATATCATAGAGTTGCTATACATATATATATTTTTTAATAATAGCAACTGTTTCATATCATATTCATGTCATACTTTAAGTCATGTTGCATTTACAATAAATACGACAATCATAGTCATAACATTCATGCATATATCAATAATACTTTCATATCATAAAATTGTCAAACTTCTCTCTTTCGCAATTATTACATATTATAGACCTTTGTTGAGATCGAGACTTTATTCGCCTCTATCAGGTCACATTACATAAAGTTCTTCTTATTAGAAACTTCTATCATCCACATATAAATCTTACTGCTTATACTATACGTACACTTGCTTAATCATATGGCATGTCACACCACTAACCCCGTAGTAGTACTATGCCTATCCATCCTTGTACATCGTTTTTAGATCGGATATTGATGTCCTTGTTAACGGTCTAAGCCGAAAAGTTCTCTCTAGGTACTCATCCATGCTTCGGAGAAATGCCTTAACATCGCCTTTGGGGGTGATTCTTTGAAGAAGATTTCATTGTCGCGTCCCTTGTGTACGCTAACTGTGACCTCCTTTGTTCTTGTGGCAGATTGAAGGGTGTTATTCCACTAATAGAATCATTTTTTAGTGAGGATCCGCTTTTATGCATGAGGAATGGCTTCATCCCTAGGTTAGTAACGAAATTGAAAAAGATTCGTGAGCTTTGTTTCTTTTACGAGGCGTAGCTCCCTAGATCGTAGCTCTCTAGATCCTCTGTTGATTGGTCAATCAACCTTTTCTGAAGTTATAGCTCCAAACATTCTCCCCAAATTCGTAATCTGAATGTCGATTATCTTGAAGCATTGGTTCAAGCATCCATGAGATTCTACATGTGGTTTAACCATCATAGAAAGTCAGCACCAAATGCAGCTTCTCGTGATTCGACGCTTCTTGTGATTCGACGTCTCATGGTGGCTAGGCTTGACATTGGATCTTGAGAGGACACCCAAAATCATACTTGCATGTTGATAACTTAATTTTCGTTGTATTAAAAATCAACACATATCATCTAACGTAAATTGACATAACATTTAATTAACATAACTTACGTGGACTGTGGTAAAGCAGACACGTGATAACGTGGAGTAGGATGGCAGGATACCGCTTTGATACCAACTATGATGACCCGGCTACGTGGCCGTCATTTAACTTGAACATAATCGTAATCTCAATATACTTTAACATAAAGTACTGAAAATTACGGAATAAAATTTTTTCCTTTCAAATACATTGCAAATCTTGATTTAAACTGTAAAACTTTTTGCATAACAAATGCAACTTAAAACTTATAACTTAAACAACAAATCATTATGCATTAACAAAATGCAAAAGTACTTTTAAACATAATTATTTCAAATGAATTCTTGATAATTAAGAATTTGTAACATATAATCTTGAAAGAAATGTTATTCATTTTTCAAAACATAATTTCGTAAACTAACATAGTAACATTAACTTCTCAAATATGAAAAGAAATCACATAATAATCATTACAATTTAACATAATCATAATTCATAAAAACTTAACCTTTGCATACCTCATAACATTAATCTCTTAAAACATATAATAATAAAATATCTTTAAAATATTTCTTTTAAACATAAAGATAATTATTTAAGAATTACTTCCTTTAAAACATTCCTTCAAACATACTTAAAAACTGTGACGACTATTGTCGCATTTCAAGTTGAGACCCAACCAATCCCTTTAAAACCCTTTTTAAATCATTTCTTCAAAACTTAATAATCGGATAAAACATTTCATAAAATATAACTTAAACTTTGAAAACATTTCTTAGCTTCAACTTTCTTGAACTTTGAAAGTACTATATCAAATAATGGAAAAATAACCTTTTCTTTCGGCAACGAAAACATATCATAGTGGTATCGATACCCATCTCCACCATTCGTCCGCCGCTTACCACTGCCCAACAAATGTCGTTGACAAGTTTTCTTACCAACAGCATGAACATACTTAAATGAGCTTCGCTCAGTAAGTAGGAAACCAGTCTCGCAAAACATAATTAAAAATCATATTAATAAAAATATGCATGAACATTTTATGCTGTTTTGTCAACTTGTTTCATGCTTAATTATGAACATCCTATAATCATTCATTCCTTACTTTAACTCTTATCTTTGTTCCCTAACTTTTCTTATCTTACTTTAACTTTCTATCCTTGATCCTTATCTTTCCTTATCTTACTTTAACTTTCCTTATTTTACTTTAGTGTTCATACCAACATAATTAATCATGAAATAATAAACATGATGATTCCCTTGTGGAAGACTTGAGACCATCGAACATCGAGGTCATGTACCTCACATCTAGGAGGTCAAACTTTAACTTTACTTTCATTACCTTACAACAAGGAGGTTGGTACGACACTTTCTTTTTATCTTTACATTACCTTCTTATTAACTTTAGTGAGCATATCAAATGCAATCACATCATATGCAAACACACTTGCAAATCATAGCTTGTACTATAAAATCTATTGCATAACAAATGTAACTTATTGCATAACAAATGCAAGATATAACGCAGACACATTTTGCAAATCATAACTTGTATTCTAAAACCTATTGCATTTATCACACATTAATCATAACATCATCGTAACATATCATATCATGACATAACATATCATAATAAATCATAACATAACACTCATTCTAACATAAACCAGTATAACAATCACTGATCATGCATTTTCATAACTTTTTGTGAACACATTTAAAATATCTTATTTTAAAACTATTCATATTGTAAGAAGATTCCTACTTACTTGGACTTCGAGCTAAGTAGGTCTAATTGTACCTCGCTATATCTATAGTATACAAAGCATCCTCTACAGTGCTCCTTAAGAGATTGTGAATGGCTAGGAATGCTCCCTAGAGATCATACATTGCTAAAAATGTCATTCTGAACTCCCTTACTATAGTTTGAATCATCTTGATCTACATGCAATCGGTACCAGATGATTTTTACCAGAGTGGAATTAGCTCGAACGGAGGTCTCCATTGCGTTTAGAGCATCGAAACGAGTCAGGAGGCGAACTCAAATCTTCGATCAGAGGTCCAGATCACAAAATCCCAAAGTCATCGTTGACCAACTTTGACCGACGTTGACCGGACTCGTTGGCAGCTGGGCTCGGGCCTACCCCCCCTAATTTAATCCTTCTGAGTTCAATGGTCACCTTAATTTGGCTCAATTTGATCTCCAACTGCTTAAATCGAGGATGGATTTCTTGACCAAAATCGGTGGCTCTGATCTCGGTTTCTCGGCGATGGCTCGACCAAATTGGCTTGGGGGTTTTGCTCCCCACGATCGTCTAAGTAAGTTGGTGGCAGTGGTGCACTGCACAGTCACGTAGAACGGCGGCCCAAAGCTTCTCGGGATGGCGTGCAAAGGTAGAGGTCGTTCTTCGTCTTCCCGCGGGTGGTTCACAAAATTGGACGAGGCAACAGCTTCGTCGTGGGCTTCTGAGTGTTTTCCCCTGACCAATTTGGGGTAACAAGGTCAGGAACGACAACGACGGTGGCCACCATGACAGTTGGCTAATTTGCTCTTGGAACTCTAATGTCGGGCTGCCACCTCTAGCAATTGATTGGGGCGTGTTGCTCGTCATCTCCCTCTGGTCCTTTTCGCACCGGCGGTGTGCCACCCCACCGTCGGAGAAGGCCAGTTCGACGGTGGCTCAACGACGGTGACGGGGCAACTCCGTTAAGCCACTCCAGCTAGAATTGGATAGTGAGGCTGGTACCATCTTGCTCCTCTCGTCATGCTGAGTCCATAGACACCAAGATCACATCGATTGGTGGTCGGACGACAGAGAAATCACATCGGGAAAAATGGGTTCCTCCGCCACTTCGAGCGGAGCATGTGTTTCACTCCGGCGGCGTTGTAGGCGGCACGGCCTACCGTTGGACTCAGCTTGACGAGAGCTTTCCATTGGTGCAGGAGGTGTCGAAAATAATGTCAAAATCTTGACCGAGATTTAAGGAGAGAGAGACAGAAAATATATAGAGAGAAAGTGCTTATCCTTTGTGAGATTTTCTCCTCTTTTTTTTGCATTTAACATATTTAAAGACACTTTAATTAGTCTTTAAAATCTACATTGTGTCATGGTCAGGTTGATCAAACTTAATCCGTAACCATAACTGTACACTTAACTGTACTCTTACTGAACTGAAATCATATAGGAATTTCCACATAATTATGGTAAGTTGGGAAGTTCCACTTTTATTACATAATCTCAATTTAAATCTTTTAAATTGAGATTCTTATAATTGCCACCACTATGGCTCATACATGAAATTAATGAATCATAAACTTTTAGTTTAGCATATTAAAATAACTATTTTAATGTACTATCATAACATTTTAAGTACTTAACCAAGTAATTTTGGAAAAATCCTTAATTAATCACGTTTATTAATTTTTTGGATTTTTCTCGGTTGTTACAATGTAGCTGTCTCAAAGCTAGTGGGACTTGAAGATGGGGTGAAGTGTGACAGGTTGTGAAGATCACCTTCATGGCATGGAGCCACTCGGTTAATATCATCGGTTGTTGACTACCGTAGTAACAAGGGGGTATCATTTCTTGAAAGGCTATACTACCCCTCCGATCCACTTCCATGTGGCGATCATTATGCGATGCCGCCATTAACTGCATTTTTCTTAATTAACATTGTATTCCCAATATTTTAACATTCTTATACTTAAAATTAACTATCTTACTTGAGCTGTGGCAGAGGAACATGTGGCAATGTGTAGTAGGATGGTAGGATACCCGCTCTGATATCAACTATGACGACTCAACATCTTTTGGGCCGTACTTTAGTACTTTTCTTACTTATAGAAATTTGGGAATAATTTTTTTTTAAACAATAAAATAATAATATACACATGCATATAAGTATATTTAACATAACATTTCTCAAAAGAGTTTTGTCTTACTTGTACCTTATTATAACTTTACAATTAATACTTACTCTACAACAAATCCAAATTAATTTAATATACATATAGAGTGAAAACATTTCAGTGGCGGTATCCATACTCTCTGTCTACACATTGCACATGCTCTGCCGCCAACTCATCAGTGAATCTATTTTGATCTTTTAGTCGAATCACCTACAGCATGAAAAAACTAGGTGAGCTAATGCTCAACAAGTCCAAACATAACCCACATGCATAACCTACTTGTATGCATGATCCATTGATGCTTGCTTATGGACGTTCGTTATTCTTTTCATCCTTCAATCTTTACTAGGGCCCAAGTGTTCATACCATATGCACACATAGGTCATCATAACACCGAGACCAAAACATAACTTAAAACTCCCGTTGCGTTGGGAGCTAGTGCGACACTTTTCTGTTTGTCTGGTGATTCAATTACCAACTTGTTAATTATGGTTACCATACCATGCATGATGATCTATCTCATTATAACATGTGCACACCATTCACATTTCTTTAAATGTACTAGATACATAAATACATTTAAATAACTACTTTTTTCCAATAACCCTCTATCTCATACTGTAGGTGGGGTTAGAACTTACCTGTATATGCTACTATGTATATTGATTTTGGGTTCCTCCATTAGTCATCTAGTATCCTATTTGGCCAATTATATCGTCATTAACCAAATTATTACTATTTATTTATGTGTCAATAAAATGTACTTATCAATTTCTAGATCGGGTTATAATTCGATTTACAACCTCCAATTGCTAAGAGTTCGGTCCCTTTTGGTTCATTCTACCTTATCATTTCTAATGAAAGAAGAAAATTCTTCATAAAGACATTTTTCCATTTTGGACATTTTGGGTTCGTTTGGGTTATTTTACAAAAAATGACATTTTTGCCCTTAATGGGCCTTTTTGAATTTCCTAGGCTTAATTTTGCTAATTCAACAAAAAAATGTTGTCTATTAGCAATGTAACAAAAGTTCAAGATATCGAGTCTCTTATTTTGCAATAAAAACCAAATTTAGTAAAACTTTGCAATTTTATCCCAGATTTGAAAATTTTGACGATTTTGCCTTCAAGACCAAAAATGATCTTTTTATACCATTAATCTTAATTTTTCACAAGGATTAAATCTTCCCAAAGTTCCGCACCCAAATTCCTTTAATTTAATGATATTTTTGCCCTTTTATTTTTTTTTATCACAATTTGATAAAAATTACAAAATTTATATCTCATAAACCATTGCAAATTTCGACAAACCGTCCACAATTTTTAACAGTTTCATTGAGATTTATAACTTTCGTGTCTTAACTTTTCTTAAATTTTCACTGTACAGTGGACTTTTTGGCCTTTTTTCAAATCTACCGAGTTTGTGAAAATCTTTGCAAGTTAGCCCTTGTTGATTTTTTTTCAAAAATCTGCTTTAACACAATACACCTACTACTTTAAGCAAGTTCCAAAACCTTTTTTTAGCAAATAATCGTGTTTGAAAATGACAAATTCCACTCCTTTAAAAAAAATTACTCAACTTGTAAATTTTTACTTAAATTCAAAACCAAATTAAAGCTTAACTATATAACCTCTAATTATTCCACTCATCACCATCACACACTTGAAAATTATATAAACATGCCATAAACTAACTTAGATAATTACATACCATTCTTGAAACAAAACCAAACAAAGCAAACAAAACAACCATGAATTCAAGATTAAGGGCTAGACTTTTACCAAGAAAAGGTGATGAGCTTGCAACTTCAAAACCCTTGATTATGCCAACTTCCTTGACATAAACCATGACAAGAAAAACCCTTATCAAAACCCCCTACATCTCTAAAGAAAATCCCTAAAAACTTAGATAAAGATAAGTGTTTTCCTTGAAAATTAAGAAAACCTTGAGTTTAAGGCTTGATCCTACTTGAAACTTGTTTGAAAGTGGTTGTGTGAGGGGTTTATTTTAAACAAAATTTTGGGAAGAAGGAACCCAAGGCAGCTGTGTATGTGGTGGGATAAAATGAGGGAAAACTTTCTCTTGCTTAAAGCATTAAGTCATATTTAACTAATTATTTTTTTTATGTAAATGACCCACCACCCTAATCATGATTAGTGTTAACTTGGCCTTTTGAGGTTGGACCACATCAAGGGATGTGGTGGTCCAATCCTATCCCTTTGGGTGTCCCCTTAGTGGGCCTCCCTCACTTTATACAGTGTAATTCTTACCGCACATTATTTTTCTTATGCTGTTAAGGTAAACTGGAGGAAAAATGTTTACTTAAGTAGTCTAAGATATTCTAGCTTGCCCTTTGGTTTACTTTTGGAACCCAAACATAGTATTTCATACAGTTGTGTTTTTACTTCAACAGTGTCCTTACACTGCACATACCCCTTTTACACTGTTTTGGGTTTTAGCATGCCTTCCTACTTTATTTTATACTTTAATCATTTATTAATTTACATCACAATTCTGTAATTAATTGTTATATGAAATTCATTTTAAGGATATTAATCACAAATTTTTAGCATTTAAGCTCACAAAATTTGTTTTTAACAATATCCAAAATTGCATAAAATCCAAAGTCAAATTTACTATTAATATTGTTCATGTTTGCGTTTCCGTAATTTACAAAAGTACAATTTATATAGATAAATTCATTAATTAAATCCAGATAAATACTAAATTTAATTATGAATTTTCCTTGAGCCTTGCACAGTTGATGTGAATAGAACTTACTATGTTTAACGGAAATTATTAGCTGTTCATATCACATTATGTCTCGGTCCTAGACAATCTCATTATGTATAATGCACTCATTTAATAATTCACTAAATTAATAGTTCGATAAAGTTGTTCTGTTCTTAATGAAAATGAAGGACACTAGTAACGCACGTATAATGAAAGATTCCATACTTTAATTGCATTATTAATTATATTTTATTGACTATTTTAATTATCATCCTTAAACATTATCTTTTTGTATATAACACTTATATATAATATTTAAGGTCACATAGATAATTAATTATTATAATTAATAATGCCTTCTTATATATAACACTTATATATAATATTTAAGGTCACATAGATAATTATAGAATTTTAATAACATCTATAAAGTATTCAAATTGCATACACAAATATAATAAACAAATTCACTTTTTTGATTTATAAATATGTTATTTACAAAACGTTATATGCTTTGAAGGGCACCTATCCTAACAACAAATTTGTATCTAGATTTGAGAAGAGAAAAACATAGAGCCCAACCTATGTTGGAGCCGAAGATCTCAACTTTTTGTGACTCACTCCTATCGACATTCGAGTGGTTAGTGAGCTATGGCAACGTTAAAGATGTGGGTCGGATTGGCATGCATGATAGCTTGATGCTGTTGGCATTTAAAATGTTGGTCTTGCAACGGTGACATAGCTGAAAATGGAGCCGCTTGGTTTTTGTATTTGGGAATGTTATTCCAACTTATTAATTCTAATTGTTATAATGTAAAGTTTTGATATGTTACAGTGAAATAAAAGTATATTATAATATAAAACTCTCATATGCTATAGTGTATTGGTTTTAATTTATTAGTTCCACCTTATTGGTTCTAGTTCAAACCAAATATTTTATCTGAGCCCACGTTTGGCAAGAAAAAAAATGGTCATATTGATTAGACATTTTGAACGAAAAAGCAGTCTAAATCTGGAAATAACCCTTATTGTTTTTACCACATATTTCAAACAAAAAAATTCAAACAACATATTTTCAATCAACGACCAAATGGACCCGATAATTGCTAAGGTAGAATGCACTAAAGAGAGATAAAGCTTTAAAAAAAATGGTCTTAGACTTTTGTGATGAAATAATCTCATATATATTATACTTAGCATTAAAGTTAACATCAAGTATAAGAAATGCAAATTTTGTTTTTTTGGATGGGAAAAAGAACTATCTTGTGAAAAGGCTGTATTATCCAAAACATGAGAGGCAACAGAGAGTGAAGCTGCCCCAATGCTCCGAAAACAACTGCCAGAAGAGATACCAAAAAAAAAAAAAAAAAAGCTAATTAATGGGCAGCAATATTTCCTTCACGTGACTTAGAACCAGGAATTAGAGATAACGGTTCCCTCATGTCTTGAATTATCAAACTCTCCATTCCAGCTCTATCTCCAGAAGCATGATTAACAATCTATAACACCTTTAAAGCATCTGATTCCACCACCTAAACATATTAAGCCTTCATCTCTAGCAAATTCGAGCCCAGCTCGAAGGGCAATACATTCAGCAATGTGGTGGCTAAACCTACCATCAAGCTACAGAGACAAGCACCCATGCACAACCCTTTCCGAATCTATAACAACTGCACCAACTCATATAAGTCTACACCCTTATTGCAAGCAGATCAACATTTATTTTAAGACTTCCCGTAGTCTTCCGAACTGCTCCTCGAGTACCGGCCTCTACAGTGAGGGACTTTGAATAGTTCTGATAGTCCCCCAAAATACGACCTGCCATATTCAAGATCTGCATTCCCTACAATGGAGCTTTTCCATGCACCAGCAAGTTTCGGTTCCACCAAATACACCAAGCAATAGCACAAAAGGCTTCAACATCGATCTGTCTGGGGAGCTCACCCACTTCCAAGCAAACATCATCAAAATTCCACCATTCAAGCTCTTGTAAACAAGGCCATATAGCAGAGAGCTAGCTCACAGATTTAACCCCTTGACAGCCCCAAAATGCATGCCACACTGTCTCAATTGACTCATTACATCTTTTACACCACTGATCACAGCCCACTCCACGTTTAGACAGATTATCAAAGCTGGGAAGGATATTATGAAATTCCCTTCGAATGAAAAACTTAATCTTACTTGGCAACCAAAGCCTCCAAAGCAAAGACCACACCACCACTTTTGAACCAAACTTCCCGCAGAAGAGGAAGCACCATCCCTAGCCTCCATAGCAATCTGGTAGCCCGACTTCATAATTTTATCTTCATGATACCTTCTCCCTAAAGCGATACTCAAAATCATTCCACTATCAACCGGCCACAACACCGCCTCCACCATGTCTTCATTCCATGTTTCTCTTAAAATAGGATCACCCACACAAGCTGCTGGCGTCAACATGTTGGGCATTGTTTATCATTCAAAAAGTGTTCATTCGGTCCAGGCGACCATGGGCCTCAGAAAATACCAATATTCAAGCCATTCCCCACCTGCTATCTCACCCCATGTTTGAGCAATTCTTTCCCCCACATAATACTTCTCCATGTGTAGGCAGAGTTGTTTCCCACCCCTGCCTCAAGAAAAGAAGAAGATGGGAAATACTTCGCCTTGAGGATATCGGGAAAATTAATAATTTGCCACCCTTGTTTTCCTAAGAGAGCTTGATTAAAGGCCACCAAGTCCCTAAAGCCCATTCCAATTTCTGATTTTGGCTCACACAACTCCTCTCACCTCCACCAATGAATTTTCCTATCACCTTCATTACCTCCTTACCAAAACCTTGTGACAAGTGGTTGAAGTTCCTGGCAAAGAATAATGGGTAGCTTGTGCTATTGCTTTAATAGGGATCTCCCGCCCTCCAATTGAAAAAAGTTTCCCTTGCCAACTTTGAAGCTTCTGGGAAACCTTTTGCTTAACCAAATTAAAAGCATTTCTCCGATTGCACCCAAGTAGTTATCGTGCAATATGCAACTATTCGCCAACCCAATGCTTTTAGAACTCCTTCTCAAATCTCTTCCGCATATTCGGGCTAAAACTCACCATAGACTTGGTAAAATTAACCTCTTGGCCCAAAGCTCGTGACTAATCATGCAACAGACGTGCTATTACTCATACCTCATTGCGACTAGCCCGGCTAAAAATGATTGAATCGTTCGCAAATAAGAGATGATTAATGCATGGACTTCTCGCCACTTGAAGTCCTTGAATATCCCCATTTTTCTCTGCTCTCTTTATTGACGTTGTCAAACCTTTAGCACATAGAAGAAAAAGGTATGGAGAAATTGGACAACCTTGACGAAGCTTCCAGTCTGGTTTAACATTGCCCCTCACCCCACCATTAACAATAAAAGAAAGTCTCGAGGTCGACACACAATTGATAATGAGACGAATCCATCTCTTTCCAAAACCTAGTCTCACCATCATAGCTTTTAAAGAATATCATTCAACGGTCATAGGCCTTACTCATACAAAGTTTGAGGCCTCTCCACCCTAACCTGCCACCCATCTTCCGTAGGATAAGGTAAAGTACCTTGAAGGCTGCTAGGATGTTATTTAAAATGAGACGTCCAGGTACAAAGGCATTTCGTTCATCTGACACAATACTAGGAAGCACACTCTTCAATCTATTTTCTGAAGTCTTGGTAATAACCTTGTAAGAAACATTCTAGAGACTAGTAGGAAAGTACGACATGTGTGGCATTAACGCTTCCATTGAAGCTCCATCATTTAAGATATTCAGGCAAACTGCATCCAAATTCGGCCACATAATCTCCTAATTTTTATTGAAAAATAAGGCATAAAACCCATCAAGACTTGAGGTTTTGTTCCCACCCATGCCAAAAAGATGCGCTTTTACCTTTACAGCCGTAAAAGACCGCTTCCAGATACTCTACTTGTTCTGCTGAAAGTCGGCACCCCACATTCTGCAATATGTTAGGATGCACTTAGAAAATCATAAAAAAGCAGCGAAAGAGATTTTAAAATTTCTAATAAACTTTCAAGATCTTTCTTATAATGCTATATATAATAATTAGACGAAAACATAATTTTACAAGTTTGATAATAGTTTCGGATGATCAAGCGTTCTAAAACCTTTAGATCTTTTTTGTTATTCCCCTCTCTCTAGATCAATTGGTATATGGATACCGATGAAATTTCTTAAATATTCTCCTTCCAACCTTTCTCAGCAAAGGTTCTTTAAACTCTAAAAGAGAGAGCTTAACGAATTTTAAATGGAGGTTAGAGAAAAGTATACTGAACATGAAACCTTCAATGTCTATTTATAGGCATACACAAGCTAGGGAGTTAAAACAGGATCCCACTAGGATTCCCTATAGATCGCATCAACAGCCAGTGATAGTAGGCGGGATATGCTTCCTTCAATGATGGCATGACACTTGTCATAACCATCTTCAACTATGTGATTCTATATCCATCTAATATCTTTCTAAAATTCGATATTCAGTTCAAACTAAAATATAATTTATTTTAACTTTTAAACTAAATATCTACTATGATTTTCTTAATTATTTAAATTATCTCATAATTCAAATAATTATTTGAATAATATATTTCAACTCTTGAAAAAGATTTTAATCTACAACAAGATAACAAATAGATCATAAGAAGATCTTGTAACATTTTTAAATCTTCCAAATCATGGAGTGGCGGCACATGGACTCCTAGAGTTCTAGTGTGTGGCACCACACCTAGTCAAGTGGACTACTCTATGAAATTACAATTTTGCCCCAATTAACATAATTAATTGAAAATTTCTATTGATACATTTAAAAGAATATTATGGAGCTATCAAGGGGACCCAATAAACATATATAATTTAAGCCCCAATAATTATTTATAATTTAATTATCTCATAATTAAATTAATAGTAATAACTCTAGTTTGCTCCACTATTGGAAACCAAGGTTGCACTTTTAGATTATATACAGAATTATATGGAACCTTAAATATAAAATGTCATCAAGATAGTCCATTGATATAATTGTTGATGCCTGAGATCAACACAACACCGCGTGCGGGGGTACATGGTGGTTAGGTTCCTTATTTTGCCTCCTGTTTTGTCTGGCTCTGTCTAGTCTGGTCGGATCTGCAAGAGGAAAGAAGGCCTTGGAGTAAGGAGACACTGGTTTGGTGCCTGCCAAGGGCATTCCGACGCTCAAGTCAGTGTTTTGACTAGGAAAAGCTAAGGGAGAGGCAAAGTAGGCAAGGGAAGAATGCCCGTCCCTTGTGGTGGAGTTGATGCTCCTATTTATATAGTTTATCTTGGATCCAGGTGTGGACCGGTTTGGCCCGTGACTCGAGTATCCAAAGATAGGCGTCAAGATCTCCGAAGAAGGAGAATTGCCTAACAAAAGGCTGAGATGGTGCCACGTGGTGGTCTTTGGGTATGATCCACTACTGTGTAATCTGGTTGGGATCCGACCATATTGCCAGTTGAGGTTGTCCTTCATGGTTGCTTTGACCAAGTCAGACAGATCCTACTCGGATGGATCCTGGTCGGACATATCCTGGTCCTGGTTGGATGGGTCCTAGTCGAACAGGTCCTGCTCAGATGGATCTTGGTTGGACATGTCCTATCCTGCTCAGATGGATCCTGGTTGGACAGATCCTGTTCAGATGGATCCTGGTCAGACGGGTCCTGATCAGGCCAATTGATGGCCTTCTCTGATTGGTCTTCTCAGCCAACCTAATCGGGTGCTTGGTTTAAAGAGGGTATGAACTTTAGATGGTTTTCTCACCGTGAAGATTTCCCCCAACAGTAGCCCCCCAAGACTTTGGTGATGGAGGTTATCAGCACTGAAGTCTTGATGTGGTTGCAAAATATTTTTCGTGAGCGTATCTTTCTTGGACTCTTTGTCTGGGACCTGGTTGATCGTAGTCTGGACATGATATTCTCTGGTTGACTGTAAGCTTTTGGGACCTGATCGACTGTAGCTTGGACCTAGTCTTCTTTGGTCTGCTGTAACCTTCCAGGACCTGGTCGGCCATAGCCTAGACCTGGTCTTCTTTGGTCGGCTGTAACCTTCGCGGACCTGGTCAGACTCTTCGTCCTGGACCTGAGGTCTCCTTGTCAGTCGTAGCCATCTTGGACTCTTCGTCCGGGACCTAGTCGGCCTAGCATGGACCTGGTCTTCTCTAATTGACCATAACCTTCTAGGACCTGGTTGGACTCTTCATCTTGGACCTGAGGTCTCCTCGTCGGTCGTAGCCTTCTTGTACTCTTCGTCTGGGACCTGGTCGATCGTAGCCTATATGGTCTTCTCTAGTCAGTCATAACCTTCTACGACCTGGTCGGACTCTTCGTTCTAGACCTAAGGTCTACTTGTCAATCGTAGCCTTCTTGGACTCTTCATCTGGGACCTGGTCAGCGGTAACCTTTTGGGACCTGGTTGAACTCTTCGTCCTGGACCTAAGGTCTCCTTGTCAGTCGTAGCCTTATTGGACTCTTCGTTTGGCACCTGGTCAGCTGTAGCCTAGACCTGGTCTTCTCTGGTCAGCCATAACCTTCTAGGACCTGGTCAGACTCTTCGTCCTAGACCTGAGGTCTCCATGTCGGTCGTAGCCTTCTTAGACTCTTCGTCCGGGACCTGGTCAACCGTAGCCTAGACCTGATCTTCTATGGTCGGTCGTAACCTTCTAGGTCCTAGTCAGACTCTTCGTCTTGGACCTGAGATCTCCTTGTTGTTCGTAGCCTTTTTGGACTCTTCGTCCGGGACCTAGTTGGACTCTTCGTCTTGGACCTGAGGTCTCCTTGTCAATCATAGCCTTCCTGGACTCTTCATCTGGGACTGGGTCAGCCGTAGCCTGGACCTGGTCTTTTCTGGTCAGCCGTAACTTTCTATGACCTGGTCGGACTCTTCGTCCTAGACCTGAGGTGTCCTTGTTGGTCGTAGCCTTCTTAGACTCTTCGTCCGGGACTTGGTCGTCCGTAACTGTTGGAAAAATGGTGCGCAACAGAATTTAAAAATTTTATATATCAGAGTAATTTCTAAAACACAAGCTCGACATGCTATATGTATAAATTAGACAGGTCTTACTAATCTTTGTGTGCCGAAGAACCTCCGCAACCTGTGAAGAGAAGTAACGTTCCAAAAGAGCCTCAACCAACTGGTCTTCTTTGCTATTCTCTATCCATAACTGGAGTGAGTGTGGGCTCACACGTACAGCTCTTCCACCGGTGACTCTCCTTCCAACCAATAGAGAGAACCCAAAACTAATGTTCCTGATTTGTGAACAAAAGCTCTCAGAGAGTTTTCAGAAGCTCACCAGAAGAGTATCACTCTTAATTCTCAATTGATCTGAGTAAATCATGAGACTCACTCCTTTTATATAGCTATTAGTCCTGGGGTCAGTCCTTATCAGATTAGGTTTCAAAAACTCAAAACAGAATCAAGTTCGGATCAATATCTAACAAGATCCGCGTGAAAATGCATAATCTTATCGCTCGTTGATCGGCAGGCCGAACACGTCATTCGGCAAGCCAAACTCCCGCATAAATATCTCCTTGAATCTTTTATTTTCACCCGTGATTCTATAGGATAAAGTTTCAGTTTTGAGTCAAATAACCCAATAGAAAAGTTATTTGATCAAAACAAACTTTATGAAGATAATCTCTAAGAAAATAAATCAATTGACAATAATTCTACAAGTTTATCTTGATTTAATTTATCCAAAATTAAATCAACCGATAAAGAGACAAGAATTATCTGATCCCAATAATTCAACAAGTTTATCTTAAATTAATTTCTTACAAAATTATTCAACCGATAAACAGACATAAATTATTTGATTCTTTCAAATTTTAAACCAATATGATAAATCCGACATAAGTTACCAATTATTGGAAAAGAACGCCGTGTCATTACAGGATTTTGTGAGCTAGCAAAGGGGACCAAAATGGACCTATAAAGTTCAAGCTCATGATAATTATGAAACATAATATCCTAGATATACATTTCATAATTATCAACTCCAACGCTACTCCACTAAAAGCTTGGAGCTGCACTTTCGAACTTTATAGAATTACAAAGCTCGTGTAGCTAAGTTTCCATGACATATCATAGTGTATCGTATCCCCATATGATAATCCATAATCGGCTTAAGGACAAGTTCTATCTTACCTTCCCGATTATCTTTATTTTATATTCCATTATCTCACCATTAGAAAACTTACCATCCAAAGATAGTATACCATTCGGTTACACCTATGTATCCAAATAGTTGAGCGTTCCAGTTTTTCAATTATAGGACAATGCATAAAAGAGGATATCATTACTCCTAAAGAGGAGCTATGGATTCCATATCTATGAATAACAAGTCTACGCTATCAAGAGTCATGCCTCCAACGTACCGGCATGCATACCACTATTGAGATGTGGGTGTCACCCTTTGGTACATCAAAAGGCACAAGTCGAGATAACGGGCCCACTATTCATCTCAGGATTAAGATCTAATACCAATGATTGTCTAAAGTGAATCAATTTTCCAAGACATAATTATTAATCCAAATCAACTCACTTTATGTCCCGATCCAACACATCGCCACCTATGACAATGTGTTAATGTTTCTATTCACGGAGTCCAACTCCGATAGTCAAGACAAACCATCTCCCAAAAGGGATATAGACAACATAACAATCTTTACATGAATAAAGCGTCCAACTTTATTCCCTCGATTACGGATCATATGTTTTAGACTGTCACCTTAAGAATCGTGTCTTCCGCATAATCAGTCCATCATATGCCCAATTCTTAAGGTTTAGACTGACAGTCTCGCTTAACATACATTCAACAAATATGAACGTAAAGAGGACAAGATTTGGTATATTAAATGAATAAATTCTTAATTGATAAAAAGGTCTCCAAAAACATATTACATTTTTACTCCTTAGGGCATACATGTCTAACAATCTCCTACTTGCACTAAGTGAGTAAATACAGCAAATTTTGCATCCCCATAGCTTCCACATGCCTCTCGAAGACTCTCCCAATAAGTGTCTTCGTAAATGGATCAGCTAAATTGTCCTCTGACGCGATCTTGCACACCGTGACATGCCCGCCTTCAATGAAGTCCATTATCACATCATACTTTCGATCAATATGCTTACTCTTCTTGTGAAATCTTGGTTCCTTAGATTAGCTACCGCCGCACTGTTATCACAGTACAGTGATACCGCTTTATCCATACCAGGAACTACCTCAAGATCCCCAAGGAACTTGCGGAGCCACACTGCTTCTTTCGAAGCATCACTAGCCGCCACATACTCGGCCTCCATCGTTGAATCCGAAGTGCAATCTTGCTTCACACTTCTCCAACTGTTGGCACCGCCGCCCAGAGTAAACACAAACCCCAAAGTCAATTTTCTAGAATCCAGACAGGATTAAAAATCTGAGTTAGTGTATTCTAGAGGAGTCAAGTCCTCACCCGAATACCCAAGCATATACCCTCGAGTCCTTCTCAGGTACTTGAAAATATGCTTTATCGCAACCCAATGGTTCGGTTCTGGATCCGCATGAAATCGACTTACAATTCCGACCGCATAGCTAATATCTGGTCATGTGCAAAGCATGGCATACATGAGACTACCCACTGCCGAAGCATAAGGCACTTTCTTCATGTATTCTCTTTCTTCATAAGACTTTGGAGAGTCTTTCTTAGAAAGAGTAATTCTAGACCTAGATGGTTGTCTACCTTTCTTGGAATCCTGCATTGCAAACCTCTTGAGAATTTTATCTATGTAACAGGCCTGAGACAAAGCTATCATTTTGTTCTTCCTATCCCAAAAAAGCTGGATACCGAGAACAAAATTAGCCTCACCCAAGTCCTTCATGTCAAACTACTTGGTCAATCATAATTTGACCAATGACAACGCCCCAACATCATTGCCAATTAGCAGAATGTCATCTACATAGAGCAGTAGAAAAACCACCATCCCATCCTTAATGTGTTTGTAAACACATGGTTCATCCACGTTTTGTGAGAACCCATAAGTCTTGATCACTTGATCAAATCTTATGTTCCAAGAAGGGGAAGCCTGCTTAAGTCAATAAATTGACTTCAGCAGCTTACAAACCTTACCCTCTTGACCCGCGACCTTGAACCCGTATGGTTGTTCCATATAAATGGATTCATCAAGATAGCCATTCAGAAAAGCCGTTTTGACATCCATCTGTCAAATCTCGTAGTCGAGAGCGACAGCTATGGACAAGAGAATCCGGATGGACTTAAGCATGGCTACAGGCAAAAAGGTTTCCTCATAATCGATTCCTTCCTTTTGCGTATAACCCTTAGCTACCAGTCTAGCCTTAAAGATTTTGACCTTTCCATCCACTCCTCTTTTCCTCTCGTAGATCCACTTACATCCGATGGGTTTTACCCCTTCGGGAAGATCCATAAGCTCCCAGACCCGATTAGTCTCCATAGACTTCATCTCTATGTTCATGGCCTCTGTCCAGAGTATTAAAATCAACATCCTCCATAGCCTCTGCGTAAGTATAAGGATCCCTGTCATGTTCATCCAATTCAGCCAAGAAGACTTCCCCATTGAACATATACCTCTCAAGTTGACGCCCGATCCTCCCACTATGCCAAAGCCCTTGAGGTTGTTGTTCAGGTTTGTTTGGTTTTTCTACACTGATTGGAATGGTTTCGTTTGGAACCTCCGGAGTGAACGGATCACCCCTTAACTCCTCAAGCACCACTTTGCTTCGAAGTTTAAAGTCGTCCATGTAACTCTCCTCAAGGAAAGTTGCATTAGTTGAAACCATGACTTTATTTTCCTTTGGGTTATAAAAATAACCCCCTTTTGTCCCTTTTGGATATCCTACAAACACGCAAACTTCCGAACATGCTTCCAACTTATTCGGATCCTTAAACAGGACATGAGCCGGACATCCCCATATGCGAATATGGTTTAAGGATGTCTTCCTACTTGTCCACAGCTCGTGAGGAGTTTTAGGGACCGATTTTGAAGGAACAGTGTTCAAAAGATAACATGTGGTTTGTAGTGCATATCCCCAAAAGGACAAAGGCAATGATGAATAACTCATCATGGACCTAATCATGTCCAACAAAGTCCTATTTCTTCTCTCCACTACGCCATTCTGCTGTGGGGTGTCCGGCGCAGTCAAATGGGATAAAATCCCATTCTCTAATAAGTGTTCTAAGAACTCATCAGAAAGGTATTCCCCACCTTGATCTAATCAAAGTGCCTTTATGGGTCTACCCAATTGCTTTTCCACTTCAGCCTGAAACTCCCTGAACTTGTCAAAAGTTTCGTTTTTGTGGTGCATTAGGTACACATACCCATATCTTGAGTAATCGTCAATAAAAGTGACGAAGTACTCATACCCTCCTCGCGCCCGGATGTTCATCGGTCCGCAAACATCACTTTGCACAAGTTCTAGAACCCCATCGGCCCTATTGCCCTTAGACCCGAATGGTCTGTTGGTCATTTGACCCTCCAAACAAGATTCACATTGAGGTATAGATTCCACCTTTAAGCGACTTAAAGGTCCATCCCTTACTAACCTTTGAATCCTATTCAGGTTAATATGACCAAGGCGCAAATGCTAAAGATAAGTCTTATTAGAGTGAGAAGTTTTAAGTCTTTTAGAGTCATTATCATTTATCTCAGCATTAAGCAATAAGTCCATCTTAGGTTTGATAAAATATAGATTATTTTGCATCCATCTAGAATAGATAAAAGATTTGTTTTTACGAATGACCACTTTTTCATTAAAAGATACCACGTAGGAGTCTTTAAATAAACAAGATATAGAAATTAAATTCCTTTTAAATTTAGGAACAAAAAAACAATCTTTCAAAAATAAATTCCTATAATTATCAAAGAAAATATGGATGTCTCTCACTGCTTCCGTTGAGACCAAAGATCCATTGCCCATCCAAAGCGTGAAGTCCTCATGTAGCAGACTTCTCGTTTCTTTGAACCCCTACAGAGAAACACAAACATGATTAGTTGCACCAGAATCTATGACCCAAATGTCACTAGATTCCTCAACCAAACAAGTTTCTAAATATAGAAGATCACACCTACCTCCTTTGGAAAGGAAGTCCTTGCAATGCTTCTTGATATGCCCGATCTTTCCACAGCAAAAGCACTTAAGCTTCTTTGGGTTCTTCTTCTTCTTGTTCTTGGTAGCAGCAGGAATAGAAAAATTCCCGTTCTTGGCTCGTTGCTTCTTTCCATTCCCTGAGTTAGGATTGGAACCAGAAGCAGCTACCTTGTTGGCCTCACCACCAGCAGGAGACTCCCTGATCAGTAGTTCGAACTCCTGTAACTGTTTCATCAGTTCTATCAAGGTCATATCTCGTCTATTGCTTAAATTAAAAGTAGCTCTAAACGGAATAAATTCCTTAGATAGAGTCTCAAAGACCATAGTCATCTGAGCTTCAGCATCGATGTCGGCTCCATTGGTTTGAGCCTCAGCGAGGTAACCCATGACTAACATCATGTGCTCCTTTACAGATGTCCCCGGTCTCTGTCCACAGTTTAAGAGTTTCCGAAGCGCCCCTTGCCGCTTTGTTATTGCCTAGCCTCCAAACATATCCTCAAGATTACCCAAGATCTGCTTCGCAGTCTCATAATCTTGATGTTGAGCCTCAGCACATTATTCATGCTGGCCATAACATAGCAGCGGGCCAGATCATTAGCATCTTTCCAGCGACCGTATGCTTGGAATTGCTCATTACTTGAGTCTCCCATAGGCTCGGGAGGACAAGAGGTTGTCAGTATATATTTTAGTTTCTCAAAGGACAAGACGATATCTAGGTTTCGTTTCCAATCGTTATAATTCTCACCGGTTAATTGGTTTTTGTCAAGTATTGATGATAAAGCGTTTTTAGACATTTTCAATCTACAATAAAGAATCATATACCAAACATAAGCAAACATATAATAATAATTTAGTAAGATAACACAATCATGTAAAATCATACAAATATGTTTATGTGTCAAAACCTTGAAAATATCACAACCTTACAACGATAATTCCCAACTCAGAATTCAACAAGCTCCTAGGGGAGTCATGCCAAATTCAATCAGGAACACGAATCCCCTCCTGATTAATATATGCCATCCAGGACCCGTATGATCCAGCATATATTAATAATCGTTTCTTTGGCCATTAATTTTATTAATAGAGCTCCTAGGGGAGGTTAATAATAAAATTAATGTGAGTGTATAACCATCGTTTCAATATTTTATCCATGATTTATAATCACCACCTAGGGGTATGCAATCATAAATCATACTAAAATATCTTATCCTTTCAGAGATCCAATCTAGTACATGATAGAAATCCCTTCCTAGGGGTCGGGACTACCATGTTCTACCTATGGACCAACGATGGAGGCCTTAGGTCCTCTCTTCGAAAACCTTCTCCCACTCAATTTTTTGAAATCAAGGTTTTATTTTAAGAATATGCATGAACAATTTTAATATGAGTGGAACTCCCTATTCTATATGACATGTTATCAATATACATAGCAAATCATATTATAATGCAAACAAGCAAAGCAATCAAGCAAGGCTGCAAGCGAAATAATAATAACCGTAATATTATGGTTCCACCCTAGAGAATAGAAAACTAAGATTACAAGAGAATAATCGAGACATTTATCGATTCTTCATCCTTGAATCCTCAAGCTGTCTCCTTCTTCATGTAAAACCCATCTTTAAGTCTTCAATCCCGTATGAATCAAATACTCCATATTTCCAATCATATCCAAATTTAATGTTTCTCAGAATAGTCTCAAAAATAAAATTAAAACTGCACTGCAAAAATTGCACATTTTCTGAAAATTTTTCAGCTCTCGGTCGACAGGCAGATCTGGGTGATCGGCCTACCGACCATACAGATCAGCCTGTCGATCTGAAAGTTCAGCTCGCTGGCAAAGCCAGCCAATTTCTGCCCCACTGACGGCTTGCCCGACCACACGTCCGGTCTATCGAACCGTGACCATCGGCCTGCCGAACTGTGATGTCTGGCATGCCGACCGAGCAGAAATCCCTCATTCTAGAAAATACAATTTTTAATGCAATTCATCAATTTTATTTTCAACAATTTAAAAACATAAAATTAGAGACTCAGAAAATATTTGGGGGCGCCATCATCATTCTTCTAGATCCGTCTTCTCTAGATAATTATTTAATTATAAAATTTAAAATAAATAATAATTCCTAGACGGAGATGATAGTCCGCCACCTATTACATGAAAAACTTAGATACACATTTTAACCGCTAAGGAACCATAACCGGTATTAATTAATATATAAATAATTAAACAACAATTTAATCAACCATAATTAATTAATAATCATTCACCACATAATCCATGACAACATATATAATTTATAGAAACCTAGAGTGCGAACTCTCCATAATTTATAGAAACCTAGAGTGCGAACTCCGATGGTCAAGACAAACCATCTCCCAAAAGGGATATAGACAACATAACAATCTTTACATGAATAAAGCGCCCAACTTTATTCCTTTGATTGCGGATCATATGTTTTAGACCGTCACCTTAAGAATCGTGTCTTCCGCATAATCAGTCCATCATATGCCCAATTCTTAAGGTTTAGACTGACAGTCTCAGACTACTATTTGCTTAACATACATTCAACAAATATGAACGTAAAGAGGACAAGATTTGGTATATTAAATGAATAAATTCTTTATTGATAAAAATGTCTCCAAAAACATATTACATTTTTACTCCCTAGGGCATACATGTCTAACAGTAACCTTCTAGGACCTACTCGAACTCTTCGTCCTAGACCTGTGGTCTCCTTGTCAATTGTAGCATTCTTGAACTCTTCGTCCAGGACTTGGTCGGTCGTAGCCTGGACCTGGTCTTCTCTGGTCGGCCGTAACTTTCTAGGACTTGGTCGGACTCTTCATCCTAGACCTGAGGTCTCCTTGTCGGTTGTAGCCTTCTTAGACTCTTCGTCTGGGACCTGGTCGGCTGTAGCCTGGACCTGGTCTTCTCTGGTCGGCCGTAACCTTCTACGACCTGGTCAGGCTCTTCATCCTAGACCTGATCTTCTCTGGTTGGTTGTCCTAAGAATGGTTGGGGAAAAAGATGAGGCTATTGAAAAGGTGTGGGCCCTCCTTCTAGCGCCAAATTTTGATGCCTGAGATCGACACAATACCACGTACGGGGGTGTACGGTGGTCAGGTTTCTTGTTTTGCCTCCTGTTTTGCCTGGCTCCTCCTAGTTTGGTTGGATCTGCAAGAGGAGAGAAGGCCTCGAAGTAAGGGGACACCGGTTTGGTGCCTGCCAAGAACACTCTGACACTCAAGTCAGTGTTTTGATCCGGAATAGCTAAAGGAGTGGCAGAGTTGGCCAAGGAAGAATGACTGCCCCTTGTGGTGGAGTTGATCCTTCTAATGTCACGTCCCGAAGTACGGGAGGTGACGTGGCAGGTTAACTAAGTTAATTAATGAAAATTTATTCAAAATATGGGTTTAGGTATTTAAATTAATTATGAAAACGTGGAAATTTTAAACCCTTTTTAATACAAGCATTTTTAATAATTAAACAAATAAGAATATCATAGTAAACAATAAGGAAGTAATAAAGAGATGAAAAGAAACGAGAATGGGTCTCACTGATCCACATCTTGTGCACACACATAGTATTGACAATAATATATTACAACCATAGTCCAAGCAAAGGAAGAGAGTTAGAATATTACATGCCTCGATTTTAAAATTTTAAACCTATTAGGTTATTCTACTACTCCTGTGTCCTGTCTGTGGACCCTTCTCCAAACCTAAGCTGAAATCCACCTAGAGGGGGGAATGGTTTGAAAACAAATAAAATGTGAGCGAAAGGCTTAGTAGGACTATATTGTTGAAACATTTAATTTAAAAGAATTAGAAAATGGACTTGAATATATAAATGAAATTTGATAAGAACTATTCTTACCAAAACCATTTATTAATCGACCAGAAAGAATGTCATTCTCTTTTCTTGGGCAAACCATATATATAACACCACCGTAGTGGCCTAGCTGGGTTTCAGGATCTGCCTCCAAGGTCGCACGCTACACGACCCGATCTCTGATATGGCATGATGCCCTTATATTCATTTCTATTATCATTTAAAACCCAATTACTAGGTATTTTCATTTACATTCATTATGGGGTTCATTATGAAGTTCACTTCAATCCACGGTTCATAAAAATAACCGAAAAAATTTCTTTTTCAATCAACCGTTGAAAACGTTTTAATAAAAACCCTTTCTAAGGCCGAAATCATTGGAAACTAGGTTACCAAAGAAAAAGGGGTAGAAGTCCTACCTCAATACTTGTGTTGGTGTCCCACACCATAATTCCCAGTCTGCTATACGTTAGTTCCGCAGAACCACGAAAGACCTTAAATATAAACTAGGCCTATCAGTATCTAGTTTAAGATATTCTACATTGTTAAACTATCTCATGGTTCCCTAGTGTGCCATTTGTATTTATAAAATCATTTTATAAAGTTAGAATTTCAATTGGGGTTTAAAATAGTAAAAACGGGTGAAAAACAACAGAATCTCACCATGCCCGGTCGCCCTACTAGTCACCTTGGTTCGGCAGGAGTTCGGCCTGCTAGGAAACCAGGTTCGGTCGGCCAAACTTTACCAGGTTTGGCCTACCGGACGTATGAATCCGGTCTACCGAACCCATGAATCCGACCTGCCGAACACAAAGTTCGGCCTGCCGATGTGGAAAAATTCCAAAATTTTTCAGGCACGGGTTCTCGGCCTCCCGAGTCCCAATCTTCATTTCAACCTATCTTTCTCAGTTCTCAGGCATGGGAAACAATCATAGATGATAGAAAAACAATATAAAACACTTTTGAACTCATTTAAATAAGATTTACTCAAAAATTTTGAATAAATCCAAAAATAGGAAAAATTAGAGAAAAATGAAAAATCTTGATTTAAATCCTTTTTTCTTCAAACAAAGCTTAGATTCTAATTGTTCTAAGTTTCCTTATCTTAGATTAAAGGTTTTCTAAGTTCAAATTTTCAAAATACAAGAAAAGTAGAAAAATTAAAAAGTTTTAAAATTTGAAAACTAACCTTAAATCGAAGCTTTATTTCACGTTTTTGGTTGCTCAATCATGTTCTTGAGCCTTGAATCCACTAAACCGAAGCTTGGGACTTGATTTAACTCAAAGATTTTGAGAGAAAATGAGAGAAAAAAGGAGAGACAGAGTGAAGAGAGAGACAAGCGAGAGAGGGAAACGGAGGGAGAGCTGAGTGAAGGAGAGGAAGAGAGGGAGATATAAATAGAGGGAAAAGTGGGCGGTTTCATTGTGTAGAAACTGTGTGCCGCCCACGGTTTTGTAAAACATGATATTTTTAACTTTTGACAAATTGTTTTGTTCCAAATATTCAAAATGACAATTAAAATAATTAGAAACAACTAAAAATCATTAAAATAATCAAAACAACTTTAAATTAAAAAATTTCACCAAATGATCAAATTAAGTACAAAATATTCATTATGGTACACTAATCCGTCATTTTACATTTTAATATCACTTAATTAATTACCCTTAAAAGAAATTTCGCCCTCGAAGTTACAAATTGGTTTAGAAACAAAACATATGCAGATACAAGTCCTGCATGCTCAACTCTAATTCCCAAGTGGCTTCATCAACCCCATGATGCTGCCACACGACATTTACTAATGGTATATCACGACGACGCAAGCTGATCACTTTTCGATCAAGAATCTGGATCGACACTTCTTCGTATGTCGTGTCTTTCTGAACCTGTACATCATGAAATGAAACTATCTTACTCTACTCAGGCAGACACTTCCTAGGCATCGAAACGTGAAACACATCATGAACATGAGAAAGTTTAGGAGGAAGGTCAAGCCAATAAGCATCCACACCAACACGCTGAGTGATCTCGAACGGTCCAACATATCTTGGTACAAGTTTACCACTTACTCTGAATCGTGAGATGCCTTTAGTGAGGTGATACTTTCAAGAGAACAAAATCTCCTATCGCAAATTCCAGGGGTGACGTCTCCTATCCGCGTAACTCCTTTGTCGACTCTGAGCTGCCTTCAATCGATCTGGAATTACGGTGACTTTCTCGTTGTTATCGTGAATTTCATCTGGCCCAAGAATAATCTTATCCTCTGGTTTTGCCTAACACACTAGTGATCGACACGGTCGTCCATATAGTGCCTCAAACAGTGCCATGCCAATGCTTAATTTATAGCTGTTGTTGTACACAAACTCTGCCAGATGCAAAAATTTCTTCTAGTCGAAGTCTAATGCACAGGCACGCAACATGTGGCATCCGACGCACGCCCCACCTCAAGCCTCCATAGGACCCACCTTGCGAGGCCCCCAGACTTACGGCTCTTATTGGTAAACCGTTCCTGTGCCGTCCCACTCATCCGTATTGTCCCTTCTGGGGCCATTTGGCCCCTTAGGGTTTTCTTTTGTGTCCCTTAAGTTCGAACCTCAAACCTCCCTTAAGGGGTTCTTATTTCCATCTCGAGTACCAATTGAGTTTCCATCTCGAGTACCAATTGAGTTAGTAGCTCAATTAGTACTCGAGATGGAAATAAGAACCTCTTAAGGGAGGTTTGAGGTTCGAACCCACGGGAAGCGAAAGAAAATATGAGGGAGAGGGCCCCAGAGGGGACAGTATGGATGAGTAGGACGGCATGTGAATGGTTTACCAATAAGAGCCGTAAGTGCGGGGGCCCTGCAAGGTGGGTCCTATGGAGGCTTGAGGTGGGGCCCACGTCAGATGCCACACAACATGTCCTCGAGAATCTGAATAACTCGCTTAGATTGCCCATCAGTCTAAGGATGAAATGCCATTCTGAAATTCAAGTCCGTACCTAAAGCCTCTTGAAAGCTTCTCTAGTACTTAGCATTGAACCTGGTGTCCCTATCAGATGTGATGGACAAAGGAACTCCGTGCAATCTCACTATATTCTACAGATACAATTCCCCGAGAACTGTCTTCGAACATGTCGACCTAAATGGGATGAAATGCACTAATTTCATTAACCTATCGGCCACGACCCAAATTGCATCGTGCCTTTGCTCCGTCCTCGGTAGTCTGGTAAAAAAATCCATAGTCACATGCTCCCATTTTGACCCTAGAATAAAAAGTGGCTGAAGTTGACCTGTTGGCTTCTGATGCTCGGCTTTCACCTGAAGACACATCATACACTTGGCTACATATTCCTGGATGTCCTTTTTCATACCTCTCCACCAATATTGCCTCTTCAGATCATGATACATCTTCGTGCTTCCTAGATGAATGGCGAACTGAGACTTATGAGCTTCGTCCATTATAGCTTTCGTCACCTCTGTGATTGCTGGAACTGTAGGCGCTCCTGGAAGTATAACGATCCATCGGCATGTATCTTTCACTCTTCGAATTGCTCTCCATCTTGGATTCATGTCCAAATTCCCCACAAATGCTGGTCATGCCACTGATTCTGTTTCACCATCTAAACAAGAGCTGGAGTCATCTCCATATGGTACACCAAAACTCGATTGTAGTCTTCGTAATACTGTAGTCCGTACTCACTCACTGTTGCACCTCTTTTCCAATCTTCAAGAGCCAGATAAGCGAGAATCCCTAAAGACTTTTGACTAAGCGCGTCGGCAACCACATTGGCTTTCCTAGGATGGTACTATAGCGTGAAGTCATAATCCTCTATGTATTCCATCCACCTTCATTGCCTCAAGTTTAGATCCCTCTGAGTGAACAAATACCTCAGACTCTTATGGTCGGAGAAAACCTAAAATATTGGCCCATACAAATAACACCTCTAGATCTTCAGCGCGTGAATCACCAACGCAAGCCCCAAGTCATGAGTAGGGTAGTTCTGCTCATGAGGTTGTAGTTGTCTTGATTCGTATGCCACCACGCGTCCATGTTGCATCAACACACACCCAAGTTTGCATCCTGAAGCATCTATGTAAACCTCGTACGGCTCACCACTGTTGGGAATAACCAATACTGGAGCTGAAGTCAATCGATTCTTCAATTCCTAAAAAGTAAGCTCACATTCTTCATCCCACTCAAACTTGACGTTCTTCTTGATCAATCTTGTTAGCGGCGCTGCGATCCTCAAAAAATCCTTCACAAACTTCTTGTAGTACCCTGCAAGTCCCAAGAAACTATAGATTTCTGCCACATTCCTTGGCCTTTCCCATTCCACTATGGCTTCTACCTTGGACGGATCCACTGAAATACCATACTCAGGGATGACATGACCTAAAAACTTAACTTTTGTTAACCAAAACTCGCACTTTACTTTCTTGGCGTACAAGTTTTAGAATAGACCAAGACGTCATCAATGAACACGATCACAAACTGATCTAGATATGGCCTAAATATCCTGTTCATCAAATCCATGAAAGCTGCTGGAGTGTTTGTCAACCCAAACGACATCACCAGAAACTCAAAGTGTCCATATCGAGTCCTAAAAGTTGTCTTGGAAATATCCTCTTCTTTAATCCTGAGCTGATGATATCCTGAATGCAAATCTATCTTCAAGAAATACCGTGAACCTCTCAACTGATCAAACAGTTGATCGATCTTGGGAAAATGATACTTGTTCTTTACCATGGACCGATTTACCTACCATTAATCTATGTACAACTTGAGAGTCCCATCATATTTCTTAGCGAACAAAACCAGTGCTCCCCACGGTGACGTACTATTCTAAATATATCCCTTCTCAGCAAGCTCCTGTAGTTGCTTTCTCAATTCTTTCATTTCTGTCGGAGCCATTCGATAAGGTGCTATAGAAATCGGTGTTGTTCCTGGGAGCAACTCAATACCAAACTTGATCTCCCGATGCGGTGGTAGACTTGGCAACTCGTTAGGAAAAACATCTTCGAATTTGTCCACCACTGGAATTGTTGCGTTTCTTCTTGAGGCATTAGGCTCTACTTCTAGATTCATGAGGAAGGCCTAGCAAGCCAGGTTCTTCCGCCCTCTAAGACATGTCTTCATGAGACGCTCACTCATTAACCGATCACCACCACCCTGGTAAGTGATCATCGTCCCCCTATCAGACACTAGGGGTCACTTTTCTAAACTGGTAGTCTACAACTGCATTATACCTAGACAACCAATCCATTCCTAAGATTACATCATATGAACTCATGGGGAGTACAATCAAATCACTCTTCAAAATCTCATTCCCAATCTTTCTTTTACAAGCTTTACATACACAATTCATACATATTTGCCCAAAGGGTGAAGCTATATCTGGGGGTTCATTAAACTCTTCTATTTCTAATCCCAAGGCATGTATAAAAGAACTCAAAATGAGAGAATGAGTGGCACCAGTATCGAATAAAACATGAGCTGAGGATCAAGAAACTAGGATCGTACCATCAATAACTGCATTATTGGTCTGGGCATCCGAACTCCCTGTTGTCATCGTATGAACCTGAACTGAACCTTTTCCTTTTCCTCTACCAGCATTGCTAGGTCCTGGATTAGTCGACTGATACTGCTGTGATGGAGGCGACTGCACACTAGTTATGCTCGGCGCTCGATACTGAGGGACGTTGCGATGGAAGTTCTACGGTTGGTGTCCTTGCATTGGATATGGCTATTACTGAGGAGAGAACTGATGGAACTGAAGCTTAGGGTACTGTTGAGGCGGGGGTGGAGTCAGGGGCTGTGGTTAATAACTGGCTCTTTCTCTAGTCTGAAGTCCTAGGTGAGCACTCCTGACTAGGCAATTCCTCTTGATATGTCTCGGCTGCTGGCAATAATGATAGTGGAAGCTGTAGGGGTTGTTGCGCCCGCTGCAAGATGAACTACTGCTACCACTGTTCATGCTACCCTGTTTGTTCTTTCCCGGAGTTGGATGGCTATTGGTACTCCTCCTACCGCTCCTCTGTGGTCCTCCTAATGTCTTTGCTCGATCCTCACAGTACTGTGTATAATTATTTTCCATTGATATTGATGATGACACAAGCTCTCCAAAATTCTTGAGTCGCAAGGCAACCACTTGTCGTCGAATAGGAGCCTTGAGTCCTTTCTGAAACTTAATACATTTCTCGCGTTCTAACGCCACTGTCGATGGAGCAAACCTAGCCAACTCATTAAACCTTGCCTTATATTTTTGAACTGACAAGGCACCCTGCTCAACCTATAGATTTAGCTGCCTTCTGGTCTCTTTACCTTGGCAGAATATTGATTGTAGAACAGCTCCTCGAACCTATCCCAACTGATGTTACCATTGTTTCCAAGCATCTAGACAGCTTCCACCAGGTGTTGGCACCACCTTCGAACTTATATGCTACAAATTCCACATGATATTCAGCTGGCACACCAAGAGTATCCAAGTGTTTCACGATCGAGTCTAGCCAATATTCTGCCGCTTAAGGGTCCCCATTTCCATCGAAAGTCGATATAGATGCATGTCAAAATTCCTTAAAATATGTATGCCGACGACTAACATCAAAATCCTCCTATCTTGCCCTAGCTGCCATCTGCTGGAATGCAGCAAACATGGCTCTCATCATGCCCTCATCATTCCCAAACTCAGCGTCAACTGTCGAACGTCGTCTAGGTGCCATTCTCTCACTTCTGACAACAAAATTTAGATTGTTATCAGCATTTTCATTATCGTACCCATGTGTGCACAATTCCCAAGGTTCATAGCCTTGACCTCTAATACCATTCTATCACGCCCCAAAGAACGGGAGGTGACGTGGCGGGTTAACTAAGTTAATTAATGAAATTTTATTCAAAACATGAGTTTAGGTATTTAAATTAATTATGAAAACATGAAAATTTTAAACCCTTTTTAATACAAACATTTATGATAATTAAAAAAATAAGAATATCATGGTAAACAATAAGGAAGTAATAAAGAGATAAAAAGAAATGAGAATAGGTCCCACTGACCCACTCTTGTGCACACACATAGTACTGACAATAATATATTACAACCACAATCTAAGCAAAGGAAGAGAGTTAGAATATTACTGCTAGACATTTATGCCCTAAGGAGTAAAAATGTAATACGTTTTTGGAGACATTTTTATCAATAAAGAATTTATTCATTTATATATATCAAATCTTGTCCTCTTTACGTTCATGTTTGTTGAATGTATGATAAGCAAACAGTAGTCTGAGACTGTCAGTCTAAACCTTAAGAATTAGGCATATGATGGACTGATTATGCAGAAGACACGATTCTTAAGGTGACGGTCTAAAACATATGATCCGCAATCGAGGGAATAAAGTTGGACGCTTTATTCATGTAAAGATTGTTATGTTGTCTATATCCCTTTGGGAGATGGTTTGTCTTGACCATCAGAGTTAGACTCCGTGAATAGAAACATTGGCGCGTTGTCATAGGTGACGATGTGTTGGATCGGGACATAAAGTGAATTGATTTGGATTAATAATTTTGTCTTGGAAAATCGATTCACTTTAGACAATCATTTGTATTGTATCTTAATCCTGAGATGAATAGTGGGCCCGTTGTCTCAACTTGTGCCTTTTGATGTACCAATGGGTGACTTCCACATCTCTATAGTGGTATGCATGCCGGTACGTTGGAGGCATGACTCTTGATAGCGTAGACTTGTTATTCATAGATATGGAATCCATAGCTCCTCTTTAGGAGTAATGATATCCTCTTATATACGTTGTCCTGTAATTGGAAAAACTAGAGCGCTCAACCATTTGGATACATAGGTGTAACCGAATGGTATACTATCTTTGGATGGTAAGTTTTCTAATGGTGAGACAATGGAACGTAAGATAAAAATAATCGGGAAGGTAAGACAGAACTTGTCCTTAAGCCGATTATGGATTATCATATGGGAATACGATACACTTTGATATGTCATGGAGACTTAGCTACACGAGCTTCGTAATTCTATAAAGTTCGAAAGTGTGGCTCCAAGCTTTTAGTGGAGTAGTGTTGGAGTTGATAATTGTGAAATGTATATCTGGGATATTGGGTTTCATAATTGTCATGAGCTTGAACTTTATAGGTCCATTTTGGTCCCCTTTGCTAGCTCACAAAATCCTATAACGACACGGCGTGCTTTTCTAATAATTGGTGACTTATGTCGGATTTATCGGATTGGTTTAAAATTTGTAAGAATCAAATAATTCATTTCTGTTTATTGGTTAAATTAATTTTGTAATAAAAATTAATTTGAGATAAACTTGTTGAATTATTGGATCAGATAATTCTTGTCTGTTTATCGGTTGATTTAATTTTGGATAAATTAGATCAAGATAAACTTGTAGAATTATTGTGAATTGATTTATTCTCTTAGAGATTATCTTGATAAAGTTTGTTTTGATCAGATATCTTCTCTATTGGGTTATTTGAATCAAAATTGAGGCTTTATCCTTTAGAATCTCGGGTGGAAAATAAAAGATTCGCGAAGATTTTTTCTCAGGAGTTCGGCCTACCAAATGACGTGGTCGGCCTGTCAAATGGGCCTGTTCGGCCTGCCGATCAACAGGAGATAAGATTACACATTTTCACGTGGATCTTATCAGATATTGATCCAAACTTGATTCTGTTTCGAGTTTTTGAGACTTAATCTGATAAGGACTGACCCCAGGACCAATGGCTATAAAAAAGGAGTGAGTCTCATGATTTACTCAGATCAATTGAGAGATTAAGAGTGATACTCTTCTAGTGAGCATCTAAAAAACTCCTTGAGAGCTTTTGTTCACAAATCATGAACACTAGCTTTGGGTTCTCTCTCTTGGTTGGAAGGAGAGTCACTGGTGGAAGAGCTGTACGTGTGTGCCCACACTCACTCCGGTTGTGGATAGAGAATAGCAAAGAAGACCAGTTGGTTGAGGCTCTTCTGGAACGTTACTTCTCTTCACAGGCTGCGAAGGTTCTTGACACAAAGGTTAGTAAGATCTGTTTAATTTATACATATAACATGTCAAACTTGTGTTTTAGAAATTACTCTGATAAAATTCTTAAAATTCTGCTGCGCACCGTGTTTCCAACAATTACATGCCTCGATTTTAAAATTTTAAATAACCTACTAGGTTCTTCTACTGCTCCTGTGTCCTGTCTGTGGGCTTTTCTCCGAACCTAAGCTGAAATCCACCTAGAGGGGGGAAAGGTTTGAAAACAAATAAAATGTGAGCAAAAGGCTCAATAGGACTGTATTGTTAGAAACATTTAATTTTCAAAGAAAACTTATTTAGAAAATGGACTTGAATACATAAATGAAATTTAATAAGAACTATTCTTACCAAAACCGTTTATTGGTCGACCAGAAAGAATGTCATTCTCTTTTCCTGGGAAAACCATATATATAACACCACCGTAGTGGCCCAGCTGGGATTCGGGACCTACTCCTAAGGTCGCACGCTATACGAGCTAATCTCTGATATGGCATCATGCCCTTATATTCATTTCTATTATCATTTAAAACCCAATTACCAAGTATTTTCATTTACATTCATTACGGGGTTCATTATGAAGTTCACTTCAATCCACGGTTTATAAAAATAACTGATAAAAATTTCTTTTTCAATCAACCGATGAAAATATTTTAATAAAAACCCTTACTAAGGCCAAAATCATTTGAAACTGGGTTACCAAAGGAAAAGGGGTAGAAGTACTACCTCAATACTTGTGCCGGTGTCCCACACCATAATTCCTGGTCCGTTATACATTAGCTTCGTAGAACCACGAACGACCTTAAATAGAAACTAGGCCTATCAGTATCTAATTTAAGATAGTCTACGTTGTTAAATTATATCATGGTGCCCTAGTGTGCCATTTGTATTTATAAAATCATTTTATAAAGTTGTAATTTCAATCAAGGTTCAAAACAGTAAAGACTGGTAAAAACCAACAAAATCTTACCATGCCCGGTCGGCCTGCCGGTCACCCTGGTTCGGCCGACCGAACTGGGAAACCAGGTCCGATTGGCCAAACTTTTCTAGGTTTGGCCTGTCAGACGTATGAATCTGGTTTGCCGAACCCATAAATCCAGTCTACCGAACACAAAGTTCGGCCTGCTGATCTAGAAAAATTCTAAAATTTTCCAAGCATGGGTTCTTAGCCTTCCGAGTCCCAATCTTCATTTCAACCTGTTTTTCTCAGTTCTCAGGCATGGAAAACAATCATAGATGATAGAAAAACAATATAAAACACTTTTTAACTCATTTAAACAAGATTTACTAAAAAATTTTGAATAAATTCAAAAATAGGAAAAATTAGAGAAAAATAAAAAATCTTGATTTAAATCTGTTTTTCTTCAAACAAAGCTTAGATTCTAGTTGTTCTAAGTTTCCCTAACTTAGATCAACAGTTTTCTAAGTTCAAACAAGCTTAAATTTCAAAATACAAGAAAAATTGAAAAATTGAAAAAGTTTTAAAAGTTGAAAACTAACCTTGAATCGAAGCTTTATTTCACATTTTTGGTTACTCAATCACGTTCCCGAGCCTTCAATCCACTAAACCAAAGCTTAGGGCTTGATTTAACTCAAAAATTTTGAGAGAAAATGAGAGAAAAAGGGAGAGGCGGAGTGAAGAGAGAGACGAGCGAGAGAGGGAAAGAGAGAGAGAGCTAAGTGAAGGAGAGGAAGAGAGGGAGATATAAATAGAGGAAAAAGTGGACGGTTTCATTGTGTAGAAACTGTGTGCCTCCCACGGTTTTGTAAAACAGAATATTTTTGACTTTTGACAAATTGTTTTGTTCCAAATATTCAAAATGACAATTAAAATAATTAGAAACAACTAAAAATCATTAAAATAATCAAAACAACTTTAAATTCAAAAATTTCACCAAATGATCAAATTAAGTTTAAAATATTCATTATGGCACACTAATCTAACATTTTATATTCTAACATCACTTAATTAATTTCGGGGCGTTACACCTATTTATAAAGTTTATCTTGGATCTGAGTATGGACCGGTTTGGCCTGTGACCCGAGTGTCTAGAGACAGGTGTCAGGATCTCCAGAGAAAGGGAATTGCCCAACAGAGGGTTGAGATGGTGCCACGTGGTGGTCTTTAGGTATGATCCACTACTGTGTGATCTGGTTGGGATCCAAGCATCTTGCTAGTCGAGGTTGTCCTTCATGGTTGCTATGACCAAGTTGGACAGATCCTAGTCAGACATATCCTGGTCTTGGTTGGATGGGTCTTAGTCAGACAAATCCTGCTCGGATGGATCTTGGTCTGATAGATCCTATCCTAGTCTGACGGGTCCTGGTCAGACAAATCCTACTTCAACGGATCCTAGTCAAACAGATCCTGCTCGGATAGATTCTGGTCAAACGGGTCCTGGTCGGGCTAATTGATGGCCTTCTTGGATTGGTCTTCTCAGCCAACTTGATCGAGTGCTTGCTTTAAAGAGGGTATGAACTTCAGACAGTTTTCTCACCATGAAGATTTTCTCGAACAATAATTATTTCCCATGTGATAATATCCTCTACATCAATATTCATAATTGGAGCTAGGTTTATAGATTTTTGTGCAATCTCTCTAATTACATCTTTGTCCATGAGTTCTGTTAATTCTTTAATAGATGACCTATTTATCAACAAAGCATAAATGAGGATTTTGGTAATATTTGATATCTCATATCAAATAATGAGTACTATTCACCCAAATTTTCAAATTAATACTCATAGGAATATTATCTTATCATGTTATCCAGTAGGAGCAGTGGATTCCATATCTATAAATAGTGTTCCTAACTACCTATAATAGTATATTTCCAATGTACAATTATTGATCGTGTATTTATGGATCTCACTCATTGGTAATCAAAAGACATAGTAAATAGATATGAGTCCACTAATCACCTCAAGATTAAGGTAAGATCCATAAAACTCAAGCTCAAGTGTTGTGAGACAAAGATTGGCAATTTTGGAGGTAAAAACTTAAGCTTTCCCTATGGTGTTCTAGGGTTTTTGTTTATGTTTTGAATGGGATATTCATGGAATATGTTATGTATTTTATCAAGGAGGGTTAGTAAAGCTTAAGGTACTAAAGTAGAGAATGAAAAAGCTTGGAAAAACTTGGGTAAATTCTAAACCCTATCCTTGATTAAGTTTGTGCATGTTAAGTGTTTGATATGTAAATTTATGGTATATATGGATTATGGCATGTAAAGAGACATGATGGTATGTTTTGTTTAAGTGTTATAAGGATGATGATGATGATGATGGATAATTAAAAAAGTAGAGGTTCAAGGTTAAAAAGAAAAAGTGTAACAAACCTCATCATAAAAACTAAGTTTTAGCAAAATAAGTGTTTGATAAACTGGCTTTGAGTCACAGCATGCAAAGAAAATGCTATAACATGTTTAGTGTGGATGTTATGTTAATGATAATAAGATTAAAGGATTGAAAATGAAGGTTTTAAGTACAAGTGAAAAGTTTATTAAACTTTGTTAAAAACATAAAGTTTAACTAGTTTTTAAAAAATTGAATGTTTGAGGCATTAAGGGGCTAAATTATTTCCTAAGTTCAACATATAGTTTATTGGAAATATCTAGTCAGACAACTTTTGTGAAGAAACCCTGCTCGTATTCCAATCAAAGTAAGCCGAAAAATGTTTATTTCAGTTCTGACTTTTCAAGAATGCCATGAAGATGAATGATTTTGAGGAAGGTTGAAACAAAAAGTTGTAGATCTCATCAAAACTGTTAGGAATCGTAGATGGCTTGAGACAATTCTATACCAATTTTAAGTTATGAGTTTTATGAGATTTTAATTACAAAATCTCATAAAAAAAGAAAATGTGAATTAGACCAAGGAGTTTTTGTAAGTTTGTCCTAGTGAAAAACTAAACATTTTAGCATAAGATGGTTAAATTTAATTCTGGGGGCAAAAATGTTAGGATTTTTGTCTTTTGGGTCAAAACCGTAAGATTGTGTAGAATTAGATTTTCACTAAGAAATGCTTTTCTATACTACTATGAGCAGTGATTCCAGTTTGAAAGGATTTAAGGTTTTACTAAGGAAAGGAAAGAGAACAACTTTAAGGGCGTAATTGTCAAGATTTTTGTGTTACGGGTAAAAACCGTAAAGTTTTAGTAAATAGATTTTAATGAAAAGGAAACTAATGTTTGGTTTTTTGTAATGTTATTAAAAGAAAGGAAATATTAGTCTTGTTTTAAAATAGGTTCTGAAAGTTTTCTAAGACTCATTAAGGGGAAAATGGTCATTCTTTACAAAACAGCCAAAACGCGTGCAAGGGCGCATGGAGGTCAGGTTCCCCATTTTGCTAGACTCTGCCTGGTCTGGTCGGATCTTTAAGAGGAGAAAGGCCTCAAAGTAAGGGGACACCGGTGTGGTGTCTGCCAAGGACACTCTGACGCTTAAGTCAGTATTCTGATCAAGAATAACAAAAGGAGAGGCAGAGTAGGCAAGGAAAGAATCTTGTACTTTTGTGGTGGAGTTAATGCTCCTATTTATAGAGTTTAACTTGGATCTGGATATGGAGCAAGTTTGACTCGTGACCTAGTGTCCAGCGACAATTGTCACGATCTTCAAAGAAGGAGGATTGCCCAACGGAGTGCTGAGGTAGTACCACATGGTAGTCTTTGAGTATGATCTACTACTGTGTGATCTGGTTGGGATTCAACCATCTTGCCAAACAAGGTTGTTCTTCATGGTTGCTTTGACCATGTTGGATTGATATGGTTAAACTAATCTTGGTTGGACAAATCTTGGTCTTGATCAAATGGATCCTGGTCGGACGGATCTTGGTCCTAGTTGGATAGATCGTGGTGCTAGTCAGATGGTCTTCCTTGCTATTCTCTTTTCGCGATCGGAATGTGGCTGGTTGTACATGATTCAACTTTTCCTCAAATGACCTCTCCTTCCAACCACTTGAGAAAACCAAGAGGTAAGCTTCAAGTTGTCAAACAATAGTTCTCTGAGAGTTTCAGAGTTTCTTTTACTAGAATATTTTCTCTAGACTTCTCAAGTGATTTAAGAAACAATAGAAAAAAAGTTCCCTTTATATAGTGGTCGCATTGGGGTACTCCTTATCAGATTTGGCCTCAAAATTTGAATCAAACTCAAAATCCAAGCTGAAAATGCATCAAACATGTTTTGTTGAAAAACCAGGCGCAGTCCAATAGCTAGACACATTTTTCAAATTTCTACTTATCTGATTCACCCGATTTGAACCAATGGGATAAATTCTATCTTATTTGACCCTTGTATACTTTATAGAGCCTCAATTTTAATTCAAATAACCCAATGGAGAAGTTATATGTTTAAAATAATCATACACAGATAATCCAATACAAATAAAATATATTCTAAATAATTCAACATGTTTATCTTAAATTAATTCAACCAATAAACCAACATAAATTTTTATATCTAATCTATCAAATTTTAGCCAAACCAATAAATAACATAAGTTACCAATCTATAGGAAAATATATGCCGTATCGTTATAGGAAATATTATAAGCCAATAAAAGGGACCTGATGGACATATATAGATCAAGCTCCTATACTTATAAAATAGCATATGCCCAATACGTATATTTTATAATTATCAACTCTAAAATTATTCCACTAAAAGCTTTAAGCTGCACACTCGAACTATATAAAATTGCGAAACTTCAATAAGTTTATAGTCTATGACATATCATAATGTGTGACATCCTTATAGGATATTCATAATCAGCTTAAGGATAAATTCTATTTTATTTTCTTGATTATTTTTATCTTATGTTCTATTATCTCACCATTGGAATACTTACTATTTATAAATAATATACTATTTGGTTGCACCATATATCGAAATGGCTGAGTACTTAAGTTTCAAATTACATGATAATGCCTATGAGAGAATATCGTTAACTCTACAAAAGAGCTATAGATTCCATATCCATGAATAACTAGTCTACGTCAATTGAGAGATATGTCTCCAATGTATCAATTTCTATACCTTTCTATAATTCAGAGGTCACCGTTTAGTATATCAAAAGACACAAGTCAAGAATACAGACTCATTGATTCATTTTAGGATTAAAATGGAACACATATGATTATCCAAAGTGAATTGATTTAAATAAACAGAATTATTAAACAAATCAATTCATCTTTGTCCCGATATTATATATCGTCACCTACGACAATATACCAATGTTTCTACCTACAGAGTCTAACTCTAATGACCGAGACAAGTCATCTCCCATAAGGGATATAGACAACATAACAATCTTAACATAAATAAAGTGTCAAACTTTATTTCCTTGATTGTAGACTTTATCATTTAGACTATCACCTTTAAGATTCATGTCTTCTATATAAATTGTCTATTACATGCACGATCTTAAAGGTTTAGACTGACAGTCTTAAACTTTTGTTTACTTATCATATATTCAACATAAATGAACATAAAGAGGACAACATTTGATATATGAAAAATAAATAATAGACTTTTATGGATTAAATGTCTCCAAAAACTATTACATCATTTAATCCTTAGGGCACCTAGTCTAACAACATTGATACTCTCTATGTTTTACCCAAATTACAGAGACACTTCCTAGACCAAAACTAATCACATTGACACCCTAGGACTTAAATATGTTAAGCTTTAATGTAAAATAGTAAAAATACCCTTTCAATATCAGCCATTGATTTTAAAACATCGAATCACAGCTACTAATTTGATTTTTACAAAAAAATATCTAAATCAAACTTAAAAAATAGAACCAGCCATGGAGCTGCCCTTTGACTACCACCCAACCACCTTTTCACCCACCCCCACCCCTGCTGCCCTTTGCCACCCCGACGTACACCCTCCACATCCTTGTCACCCACCCTCCCCGTCCCTATTAGTTACCTAAAGTGGCCCACCCATCGCCCCCTCCCTATTGCACCCCCACCCCATTGCACTCCCCTATCTCTATGGCCCACCTTCTCCATCCCCACCGCCCACCTTGTCACCCACTTCCCCAACACTGTCAGCCAATCCAAGCCCTTCACCCACCCTCCTCGTCCTCATAGGTCACCTTTACATGACCCACTTCATCGTCCCCTCCCTATTGCACCCCCACCATGTCACACCCCTCACCCTTGTCGCCCACCATCCCCGTCCCCGTCCTTAATGACCACCTCATCCTCTTCCTCATGAGAGAGGTTTTTTTTGGTTTTTTTTTTTAATTTCCTTTTTAGGTGTACTTGTTTTTATTGTAGATAGGTTGTTTTTTTATTTTTATTTTTTAGGTATCTTTTTTTTTAAAATTCTATTGTTTTGACTTTGACATTTTAAGGTTCGAAATCTATTTTTTATTTTTTTCTCAAAAATAACTTCTTATTTTTTAATTTTATTATACTTTTTTTAAACTTTTATTAAAAAAATAAAGAATTTTAATGATAATTAACTAATTTAGTAAGGCATAGTTAGTTTCTAAATACTCAAAAAAAAAACAAATTTATAAAAAAGTCCTATTTAAATTTCTTGAAAATTTTCCAAAAAAAGGTCAATAGAGTGAAAATTATACTTAAAAGTGTGCAAAAATCAATTGAATTTATTTTAGACATAATTGTTATCTTCAAAGAAAAGGAAAAAAGAAAAGAAAAAAAATATATTTTTTCCATTAGAGTGAAATTTGTAATTACAAATGTTTATAGATTATTTAAATTTATTTTAATGTCAAAGAACGGTAAAATCATCATTTTTAACCACATAAATATCTGAAAACATTTTTAATGGATGGAGGGATATTTTTTATATTTTGAACAAAATAAACGGTCAACTCATGGTCACTAATGGAGGGGTCTCTTTGTAATTTTTTTTGAATAGTTAGGGGTGTTAGTGTGATTAGTTTTAGTCTAGAAAGTGTCTTTATAATTTAAGTAAAACACAAGGGGTGGTGTAATTTATCCAATACTAAATTATGTCAAAGGTTTTGAAAAGATGAGGCAAATAGCAATTTTGAACAATTCAGTGTTTAAAACAAGCAAAAACCTAAAAAAAACCCCACATCAAATTTAACCTGTTTTTTTTTTTCTTTCATGATTTTTCCATCTTCTTTTCTTTTTTTTTCTCTTTTTGTATCTAATTCTCTCTCTTCCCTTTGTTTCTCTCTCTTTCTCTCTCTCCTCGTTTTGCTTTTTCGATCGTCCTACTTTGGTTCCCAGGCATTGGAGCTCGTCACGCATGGTCGTGGTGGTTGTAATCCAAGCCATGGCTTTCTAGATCTCATCACGAGCTCGTGATGTTGAAGATTTGTGACTCTCCGACTAGGCCATGGCTGGCTCTATGAACTTGTATTTCATGGCAACTAAGAATCTCCGACTAGGGGATGACTCATGATGTAGATACAATGGTGATCTGACGAGATCCGTAGAAGGCAAAGAACAAAGATCCGATGTCCACTGCAACCGTGAAGCCAGATACAACATCTCATTGCTAAATCTCAAAGTTGGAACTCCTCTCATCGTTCGTCGTCCAAGATCAAGCAAGATTCGATCTAGCGTGGTCTCCTCCATCACCATCTCAACTGCACTAGAATTGCAAGTACCGAGGAGAACTATGAGATAGGGAAAAATTTGGAAAAAAAAGAGAAAAAAATAATGTTGAAAAAAAGAAAAACAATTATTTTATTTTATTTTATTTATTTTGTACATGTCTTGTTGTAATTCTTTTCATAAAATTTTCTGTATTTTTATGGTTGTTAGGAAAAAAAGAAGAAAATAGTGTTTTGTTTTAGTATGAAATATGATACTAAAAAAGAAATAGAGTATTTCCAAGCTGCTTGGTGTCGTTGCTAGTAAATTTTGTATTTATATGAAAATACTATATTTTCATGTAAGTATGCTATTTTTTGGGCTACTAGCGACATTGTCATCCTTGGTACCGGTGATGTTTGGTAAAGGCATTGATAAATTTTTATATTTACATGTAAATACAATATTTGTAGGTAAATGTTGTATTTTTCGGCTACCGGTGATCCGATGAAGTTACAGGTAAATTTTTGTACATACATGTAAATACAATATTTACAGGTAAATATTATATTTCTCAGCCATTGGTGGTTCGACGAATCCTCTAGTAAATTTTTATTTATATATAAAAATACAATATTTATAAGTAAATGCTATATTTCATGGCCGCCATCATCGTCGTCGTTGGTGCTAGTAATGTACAAAAAAGCTACTAGTTATTTTTTTGTATTTACATGAAATTATAGTATTTACATAATATGAAATTTTTTGGGTCTAGTAGTGTTGCTGGAAAAAGTTTTGTTTACATGAATATATATTATTCACATGTTATTACAATATTTATTGCCCACCGGTGATGTCGCTCGTAATTTTTTTTATTATTTGGAGATTTAATATTGTCATGTAAATACAATATTTTCTGGCTATCATCAAGACCGACAAGAAAGGAAGGTGAGAGATAGAGAGGATAAAGCGATAAATGGTATTTTAAGGTTTTTGTTCTCAATTTCTCATGAGATATATCTCAATTTCTCATGAATACTATTCATTACACATTTAGAAAATATATGGCATTATATACTAATTCTTAACCTAAATATACTATTTGGCTCTTTCTTCCTTTATTTTTTTGGTTGAAAATTTTTGTCTATTGTTTAATGTTTATTAGCAAGTTAACGTGCCATCTATATTTTGAGCATTGCTTAAAATTGCAAAAAAAAAAAAAGAGAAAATGAAGTTAGAATTCCAAACATATATGTGTTGAAACAGAAATTTTGTATTGTGACTTTGTTTGGAAAGCATGTTAGAAAAACAAATTTTAGTTTGCTACAGTATAAAGTTTTTATATATTACAGTAAAAAATAAAAATTTGCTATAATATAAAGCTCTTATATATTATAACTTTTAAGTTTTAACTTCAAATTTTAACTAATTTTCTAAACACAACCTGTGACTAATATCTCCTGCGACCTGCAACCCAACTCACAAATGAACGCATACTAAAGCAACCAAATGTTTCACACTTAGCCGCACAAACAAAAAGAAAAAAAAAATACCAGAATAAATGCCCATAAGTAAAAGACTTTTAGGCAAATATAAGAAAAGTGTATAGCAATTGTTGCAACAAATAGTAAAATGCTCCGTAGTTATAAAAAAATAAATAAAAAACAAAAAAAATTATCCACAAAATAAAATAATTATTATAATATAAAACTCTCATTATTAAAAAAAAAAAAAACTTCATGCTCTAAAAAAATTTTAAAAAAATTCTTACTTTCCTATTTTACAAAACAACCCATCAATACTCATATTCCTCCAGGCAAATAGCTATGGATCACGCATTCCCAGGCACACAGCGTAAGATTTTAACAGATGCCCAGTGTGGCATGCCACATACAGAGTTCTTTGATTTGTTTACCAAAAAAGAAAAAACAAAATACACATTTATTTCTTAAAACAAAAACAGCGCTACACATCACACAAAGATCACCATGGTTTTCCGGCGTCTGGGTTTCTTCTCTTTCCCCTCGTAATTTCAAATTTCAAACACAAATCGGAAATCATGGGGTTTTGCGTCTGTTTCCAAGCATTTCCAAACTAACAAAAACCAACAGCAGAAAAAAAGAAAATAGAAAAACAATTAGGTTCGGTTTGGTTGTTCTCTTAATTTTTAAAAATATTTTTACATGTTTTTCGAAGCAAAAATTTTAAACATTTTCAACACAATTCTCAAAAAATTCTTATTTTCTAAAACAAAAACATTTTCACTTATTTTAAAAACAACATCAAACAACCCATTATCTTTATCCTCTTTCTTATTCGTATTAGTATCTTTTTTTTTTTTTTCATTCATGTGGCTTTGTTTTTTCATAATAATAATATTGTATTGCATTGTGTGGTTGTTTTGAGTCAAAGGAGAATAAAAAGAGAGAAAGATAGGTATAACGTATCATTATTTAGTCGTTTACTTGCTTGGAAATAAGATTCTTCGGGACATTTTTTTATTTGTTTCTTTGTGAGTGAGATTTGAACGCCTGTTTATTTAACTGGTTCAGTCTAATTCAATTCAGTTTGAATAATCATTAATATTTGATAAAGCATTTAATTTATATATCTAATTTAACATTATTTTTTAATATTATTTTTAATTAAAGAACTTCCTTTTGCATATTTTATATTTATTTTTTGATTAAATAATTTTTCATGCTTTAAATTTAGGTTTTTAATACTAATTTAAATACACATTTAAATTAAATATTATGTTCAAATAAATATTTTGACTATACATCTAATCATTAATTTAAATTACTGTTTAAATTATAAAATTTTAATTTTTCTGCTCAAATTATACAAGTTCAAGCTAATCCAATTCACACTAACAATTGGGGCATAAGTCTCTCTTCCTTCATTTATCCAGTCAGCGAGTCCCAGAAAGATGGTTGGTGCTGAGCTGCATCTTTTTGTCAGTTCTCCTTCCTCTTTTAATTCTTCAGCTACTACAAATAGAAGGATAAATCACAAGAGCTATTTGTTATTGTTTTTAAAATAGGTAAAAATATTTTGTTTTAAAAAATAAAAATTTTTTAAAAATTATGCTGAGAGTGTTTTTAAAATTTTAGTCTCAAAAAATATACGAAAATATTTTTAAAAATTATGAAAACAAAAAAAAAAGGCCAAAAGATTTTGAACTTCAAGAGTAGAGAAGAGAGGAGGACAAAAAAAAAAGAAGGAGAATAGATGACGTGAAACTGACAACACCGTTTTAAAACTTGGAAGTTGTTAGTTGAAGATAGAGAGCAACTTTGAATCGTCATGTGGTATTCTGATCTCCATTTTTGTTTTTTGAATCTTCCTCTTCTAAGGTTAATTTCTCCTGTCACTTTCTGCTCTCCATGTTCCTTTTCATTTCCATCATGCATTTTTTTTTCTCTTTTGAATGAAAAATTAGGAATCCTTTTATGTTTTAATAAAAGAGAGGTATAAATGTCCTTTAAATCCTTTTACTTTGACAAGTTTGATTTTGGGTCTTTTCTTTTATGCCCTTTGGTTGAGATGACACATACACACAAAAAAAAAAAAAAATCATTATTTTCAACTGCAAGGGTCATGTACTTATCTGAGTAAACCCGGAAGAGGGGTAAAATAGGGGACCACAAGAGCTCAATTCTTTGGATTGTATTTACATCTTGTTGTTTCTTTGAGTGATTCACCTAATCATGTCGTATTTATTGGTGGCCTTTTCTTTTGTAAAGCTAAACCAAAACCCCATTACCCATACATACATGCCATTTTTGACTTAAGGCCCGTTTGATTCGAGTATTTGAGTAGAGTATTTGAATGAAGATTTAAATTTTTGTGAGAGAAAATACTGTAGCAAAATAATTCAAACCGTGATTCGAATATCTAACCAAACGGGCCCTTAACTTTTGAAATTACTTAGCTTTCACCCTTGGATTTTGAGGTATGTGAAAATGTCACACCCATCTCTTTTTGCAAAACAAAGAAAAACAGAATGAAGGGAAAATAGGGTATAGTTTCATTGTGAAAAAAAAAAACTTTTCTAAAAAATATAGAAGCCATTTGGTATTGTTTTGAAAATGGATGAAAATATTTTTGTTTTGAAAAAAGAATTTTTTTTTAAAAATTATACTAAAAATGTTTTTAAAATTTCTGTTTCGAAAAACATATGAAAATATTTCTAAAAATTTTAAGAATAAAAAAGGTCAATAGTTTTTTTTTTTTCTCCTTTTTGATGACTATCGTATCAATATCATTATAGCTACAAGTATCACATTTTACAGCCTCTTTGCTCAGCTCTGAATTTTATGGTGTGAAATGCATTTTAGCAATCCATGGTGGTATTACTGCATGCATTATTAGACAAATTTCTATTTTTTTTTTTTAATTTTTGGTTAGCGCATTGGATCTTAATTTGAAACAGAAATCTTGGGTCACAAAGTTGTGTTTGATAATTTTGGAGGGTTGTGTTTGAAGATGACAAGCAGCTGTGCATTCATGAACTTGTTTGTCCATGTTATGAAACTCACAGGCCTCACAGTGCCTTTCCTTCCTAGTACTGCATCTCGTTATGCTTTCTTTCAGGTTGACAAAGCAATTAAAAAAGGGGGAAAACTTCTTGAAACTAAAGGAGCCAGAATGTTTGATGCTTTGGAGGGAATTTGCAGGATTGATGATTCTTGTTTGTACATGGACACAGATAGCTTCTGGTTCCAGTAAAGGATTTATGTGATTAAAGCCAAAACCCCATGATAACAAGATGTGTGACTTACCAACTCTGCAAAATGCCTTGACCCAGTAAGGATTCTAGCATTTCCAGCTTATATATAAGGCTCTGGGGTTTTTGTTTTGTTTTGTTTTTCCCGCCCTTTAAATGCTTTCCTTCTTCTTTCTGTCTTTTTGTTGATTTTCACAAAAGTGATTCCCTCTGTAAATGCTCTCATTCTAACCTGATTTGTAGTTCGAAAATCGAATATGCAGCGGTCGGTGATGTGTCATCTTTGGAGGTAGGTACTACTGGGCAGATCTCTTGACTGAACCAAAAACTTATATTGTGAACATCTTTTTGCAAAAACCAAAGGTATATTTTATTTCTTGTTTGAGTTTGGGTGGTTGTGTATTTTTACTTCATGTTCTTCTTCCTCCTCCACACTTCTCCCCATTTAGTCTTCTGCTCTAGGGTTCCTTAACTGTTCTTCGAAAAGCTTGTGGAAGAAATTTTCTTCCCTAGTGTGTCATACCAGATTTAGATCAGGGAATGCTTTACTCTAATGAAGAAGATAATCGATTTCTTCTTTCTTTCTACTAATTATTTATAAAGCTACTGCTTGTTACTACTTGTTTTGTTGAAAATAGACTTCTTATTTATTTATTTTTTAATTCTTATCTTCTGGTTGTAACTAGGAATTCTTTTCATGGTTGCGTCACTCTTAAGGCTTAAAGTGGAAGGTGTTTTAAGATACGGTTCACCTGATATGGGCTGCTAGTGGTTGTTTTTTGTTATTTTATTTTGTGTAAGCCTTTCATACTAGTTTACTCATTTCTTTCACTTTAAAATCTTGTAATTTTCTTTTTATTTAATACACTGAGTGGGGAATGTGAGATGCGATATTTAAAAGAATTTGACTGTACACTACCAAAACCAATTATTAGAATAAAGTTATATATGCTTCAGTTTGCTTTTAATTCTAATCTGATTGCAATCATCTTGTTCACAGGTTGCTTCGATGGTTTAATAAAACCTAATAAGCCTAATTGGAGTATGGTTACAATTAGTGCTTACTGATGGTTAACTTTGACATAGGTACAAAAATTACAGCAGCAACTGCAAGAAGAGATGGATCTGCATTCTGCTCTGGAAAATGCTATTGAAAAAGATGAAACTAAAATCTCCAGCCAAGCGCGCCTTCCTCATTATGTATGTTACTGTTTTAATTGTTTTATCCTCTTAATCTTTAGTACTTTATGTATGTCATTAGTCAAGTGAACATTACTGGTTAAAAAGGCTTCTATATCAATGTCTCTAGAGAGTGTAATTGGCCATGCAGCTTTTGGTTTCTAGAGAGTGTAGAACATGGTATTGTTTATCTTGAAACCTTGCATGTGCGAAAATGCAGTTCACTGGTTTTTTTTTTTAAAAAAAAAAAAAAACTGCCGAGAAGGAAAATGCAGACCTTGAACAGGGGCTGCGTTATATTATTTTATTTTGATTAATACAATCAGATTTATAGGTTAGGTTTTGTAATAGCAGCCTTTTATTTTAGGAAAGAAATAAACTACACTAAATGGAGAGAATCATGGTGATTCAGACCATTTTACAGCTAGCAATAAGGAATAAAATAGGTAACAAAATAAACCAAATCTTGAATTATTTCCTTATTTAATATCAAGAAGAATCCGTGATTTCCTACAAATATAGAATTTGAAGGGCTTAATGTTTAATGACCTTGTTAGGTACTGTTAATTTTTTGTCGTCTGGTTAAGTAATTTTTTTGGGGTTAGCTGATTTTCGGAGGATAGCTCATCCTCCTAGTACTGTCCACTTTTTTTTTTTATAATAAATTATTAATATGGGATTCTTGTTTCTTTTCAAAAGAAAAATAAATCACTGAAAGTTTACTAAATATAGGCTTTGTGCACGTTATTTAGTATTGATCGTCATCCTTCCATTCTACGGTTAAATTTTGGCAGATTGGATATGATATTCTGCCGAAGTGCTTTGTTTGTTATCCGAGTTGCTGGTTTTTTGTAGTCGTGGTTTCTTCGGCCAATTTAATTGCTGTCGAAATTTTAATTTGCATTTGGTAGTCCTATGCAGCTTGTAAAGTTACCAACTCAGAAAACAACTTCCTTCTAGACATTTCTCTAAAATGTGAAAGTTAATAAACCTTTTTTGAACGTGTTGGTCTGGAGTTGCGTGTGGTTAACTATGTTCCTTTATTCAACTTGGTATTATTTCAGTTCCAAATTCTACTTAATAACTTGTGGATGAGTTCATAGATACTTGATTTAAACATTATTAATTTATTTTAGTAAATTGCGACGAGTCATCATTATGATTTTTACAGGCGTACAAACTCTTGTCCACCATTGCAGCATTGGAGGTTACTCTTTCAAACCTTTAACAAGAGATGGTATCTTTGCATTTTCAACTTAGCCAAGAAAGAAATGAATGAAGGCTTGCTGAATATAGCCTAAGGCAATGTTGGGTTTGGTGCCTTAAAAGCTGTGACATTGTACATATTGTTAATAAATAAATAAAATGACATTTATTATTATTTTGATTGATTATATATATTATGAATGCATTTATAAACATCAAGAAAATTCCATGATTATTTATGTGACTATAAATTTAGCATATTAGTGTTATTTGCTTAGGGATAAAATTTATGGATAATAATCTAAATAGTCCGTAATAATTAATTAAAGTTTGGGATCTTTAATTAAAAATTACAAGTACGGTCCAATCTCATCCAAAAGAAGACTGCAAAATTGGAGCAGGGAATTATGTATAAATTACAAGAAGACCCTTGTAATTTTATTTATTTATTTTTTGTTGTAATTTTAATTATCCAAAAGGACCCGGTCAAAAATTCATTGTTTATTTTCATTTTTATTTTCATGTGATGATTGTGATAACATGTTCATGCACGATAACATGTCATCTAGGAAAGTGCCCACTTATAGTTATTGTAACATGACATGCATACACTTAGCATATTATTTTTTTTATAAAGGAGTTTAGAAAATAATTTAATATGTGTTAGCATTAATTTAATAAGATTAAATTAATTCGGTTGGTTTTATAGAATCTTAATTTATTAATCAACCAAATAATGTGAATTTAATTTTAATAGTTAAGACTTGATAAAATTCACATTAATTCTAAGTTATCTAATTTTAAATTGTTTAATATTCGGTAACTTAGACAATTCATAATAAATTTAGATTTTTTGAAAATCTGGTAATTTATTTAAGTGTAAATAGAATGAGATTCTATTAACACATAATATAATCTAGTAATTAAAAATTATTTTTATCTACTAGAATTATGAAACATATGATGTTTTATAAGATAAAACACATCTTTTAAATAATGAGTGGGAGAAGGTAATATGACAATATAACCTGCGGTTTCCACTATTAGTACAACACTGTGAGATTTAGGTGGCGCCTCGCGACGCTTTGATTTCGTCCTCCCTACGGAGGGTGTCCATTTAAATCAATATCAAGGTTGGCTTCTTTGAAATAGGATTTTATAATGTATTTCAAAATTGACCTACCATACGGCGGCAATTTTGAGTTAAGTTGTTAAAATCTAAAATAGTGGGTTACACTCATAAAGACATAATTAAATTGTTAATTATATCTTGACCAAAATAAACGGTTATTAATAAATATAGAAAATATGAGATATTTTGAATATATTTATTAATTGAGAATGTCTCAATTCAATTCATAAATAATTTGACCTACCCTACGGCGACACTTTATTTATTAAAATTGAATAATCGTGGAATTAGTAAAATAATTGTTTGTGTTTTTCATATGCATCATCCATCACGTTTACTATTCCAAAACATATATTTATGATGTTTATGCAACCATTTTAATTTATGCTATTTTATTTATTTATTACAACAACAATGTCTAATCCAATCATCGCAATTCTCTCAATTGAAAAATTAACCAGAGATAATTTTGTCAAGTGGAAGAGTAACATGAACATTGTACTAATTTGCAAAAGTTACAAGTTTGTCCTGACGGAGGAATGTCCTCCAGAGCCTGCTACCAATGCTCCTCGTAATGTACGGGAAGCATATGATCATTGGATCGAGGCGAACAATAAGGCCCGCTGTGTTCTTTTGGCTGGCATGTCTGACGTGCTTAGGATGAAGCACGAAAGCATGGAGACCGCTTATGAGATAATGCAGTCTCTGCAAGATATGTTTGGTAAACCTTCTGAAAAGGCACGCCACGAAGCCGTTAAGGCAGTAATGAATGCAAAAATGAAGGTAAGGATTTCGGTCAGAGAACATGTTCTCAACATGGTTAACTATCTCCATGAGGCCGAGGTGAACGGGGCAGTGATAGATGAAGCCACACAGGTGGGGATGATTTTGGAAACCCTCTCCCCTGCGTTCCTTCAGTTCAAAAGCAACTATTTCATGAACAAGCTGAAATATAACATGACTGAGTTGCTTAATGAGCTTCAAACCTTCGAGTCTATTTCGAAAGAAAAGACTAAAGAAGTTAAGGCAAATGTTGCAGAAGCTCAACCCTCCTCTTCTGCCCAAAAGAATAAGAAGAGGAAGGGGACTGAAGGAAGTGGTAAGTCTAAGAATGGAGGGCAACCTAAGAAGAACAAAAGCAACAACAACAAAAAGAGCTCCAACCAAAAGAAGCCTAAAGGAAAATGTTTCCACTGCGGCGTAGTTGGGCACTGGAAGAGAAACTGCAAGAAGTATCTTCAGGAGCTCAAAGAAAAGAAGAACAATGGTAAATCAGATTTACTCGTTTTAGAAGCTTTTTTAGTTGAAGATGATACTTCACCTTGGATAATTAATTTAGGAGCAACTAACCATGTTTGTTCTTCTTTGCAGATGCTTAGTTCTTCAAGGGAGCTTGCCGACGGGGAACAAACGATGAGAGTGGGAACGGGAGAGGTTGTTTCGGCAAGAGCAGTGGGAGTTGTTAAACTTTATTTTAGAAATAAGTTTTTAATTTTAGACAATGTTTATTACATTCCTTGTTTTCGTAGAAATTTGATTTCTGTTTCCAGGTTGTTTGAACAAATGTTTAATGTTTCTTTTAATAATAATTATGTTAATATTTCTAGAAATGGTTTGGATATTTGTTCTGCGCATCTGGAAAATGGGCTTACACCTTAAGGCCCAACGAAAAAGCACTGCTCAATACCGAAATGTTCAAAGTTGAACAACCTAAACCCAAGAAGCAAAAGATTTCTTCTCATAATGAAACATACCTATGGCACCTTAGATTAGGTCACGTTAACCTTGACAGAATTAACAGACTGGTAAAGGAAGTTCCTTTAAAAGAGCTAAAAGTTAGTTTTCTACCAGTTTGTGAATATTGTCTTGAAGGTAAAATGACTAAGAGGCCTTTCTCTACAAAAGGCGAAAGGGCCAAGGAACCACTTGAGCTAATACATTCAGACGTCTATGGTCCAATGAATGTACAAGCACGTGGTGGTTACGAATATTTCGTCACATTTGTTGACGATTATTCAAGGTATGGTTACATATACCTAATGCAAAGGAAATCTGAAACTTTTGGAAAGTTCAAAGAATTCCAAGCGGAAGCTGAAAAGCAATTAGGAAAGACGGTGAAGAGTCTTTGATCTGATCGAGGAGGAGAATACATTGATACTAAATTCAAGGATTATATGATAGAACATGGTATTCTATCACAACTCACCGCACCTGGAACACCACAACAAAATGGTGTTGCAGAGAGAAGAAATAGAACGTTGCTTGATATGGTGAGATACATGCTCAGCTACTCATCGTTACCCACTTCATTTTGGGGATATGCACTACAAACTGCAGTATATCTTCTAAACATAGTTCCATCTAAGTCTATTTCAAAAACACCTTTAGAGTTATGGAATGGTCGCAAACCTAGTGTGACGACCCGCCTTTTCGGGCAGTCACTTTACTTTCTTAAACATCGTTTCATAAACAGTAATCTTACTTACTTAGTAAGAAAATACTGTAGTAAAATTTTTTTTCTTTCCTTAAACGTTCTTTAAAACTGACGCGACCTCTGTCGCATTCAAGTGGAGACATCGCTCAACACTTGCCCTTAAACTCATTTCAAATCGTTTCTCAAAACTTAATAAGAAACATTTATTAAATCATAGTTTAAAACTTTACTTTATCATTACAAAAACAGTTCATAAACTGTATCTTAAAACTTTGAATACAATTCTTAAAACTCTGATTTTCTTTAAACTTTGAAAACACAACATTAAACAATGGAAAACATTTTCTTTGCATAGCGGAAGCAAACAGTGATGGTATCCATACCCAAATCTTCGCATCTGTCCTCCGCAGCACCCAGCTCTTCTAACGGGTCCCATTGGTCACCCATAAATTACCTACAGCATGAAAAACTTTTAATGAGCTTTCGCTCAGCAAGTTCAAACATAAACTCACAAAGCATTTAAACATGCTTTAAAAACTTTTCTCATGAAAACCTTTCTCTTGAAACGTTCTTCATGAACGTTTTCCATAAACATTTATGAAAATATTTTTCATAAACGTTTTCCTTAAACATTTCTAAAAACGTTCTTCATAAACGTCTTTCATAGAACATTTCTGAAAACATTTTTCATAAAACATTTCTTCAACGTTTTTCTTAAAACGTCATTCGTAAACCTTTTCTTGCAAACATGAAATGTTTTTCATAAACATTTAATGTAAAACCTTTCTCTTAAAACATTTCTTGAACGTTTTTCTTAAAACGTCGTTCATAAACCGTCTCTTGAAAACATGAAAATGTTTTTCATAAACACTTGTCATAAAACATTTCTCTGAATGTTTTCCATAACATAGCATATAAACATTTCATGAAAGGCATTCAAACAACATTAGAATGCATGACTTCATTTATGCTCAATTATTAACTTTAATTATGAGCATTTTATGAACATTCTATAAACTTAAATATTCATTTCTTTCTCAACCTTTATTCTTGTTCCTTAACTTTCTTTATCTTATAACTTTCATTTTCCTTACTTTCTTTAGTGTTCGTACCAACTCATTAATCATGAGATCATAAACATGATGCTTCCCTTGTGGAAGACTTGAGACCATCAAACATTGAGGTCTTGTACCTCACCTTTAGGAGGTCAAACTTAATTTTACTTTATTACCTCATAACAAAGAGGCTGGTACGACACTTTCCTTTTTATCTTTACGTTACCTTCTTATTAACTTTAGTGAGCATTTCAAATGCAATCACATCATATGCAATACACTTGCAATTCATAGCTTATACTATAAAACCAATTGCATAATAAATGCAACTCATTGCATAACAAATGCAACATAAAATGTAAACACATTTTTCATATCATAACTTGCATTTTAACACTCATTGCATAACAAATGCAACATATTGCTTAATAAATACATTATAAAATGCAAACATATTTTGCAAGCTATAACTTTTATTCTTAAATTTATTGCACAATAAATGCAACTTATTTCATAGCAAATGCAACATGAAACTTATAACTTAAACTATTAAACATTTTGCATTGTCATAATGCAAAATATACTTTCAATACTTTAAAAATCATAACTTAAACTTTTTAAAAACGTTACGCATATCAATATGCCAATAAACCTTTAACATAACGATTGCAATTTCATTGCAATTCTTTTTCTTGAACTTTAAAACTTTTTGCATAATAAATGCAAATATACTTTAAAAGAAACTTGCTTAACAATTGCAAACACATTTGCAAATCATATAAATAAACATTTAAAAATCATTTACTTCATGCTGTAGGTGAGGTTTGAAACTTACCCAAACTATGCTCTAGCGTTCTCTATTCCGTTCCTTTCTCATTCCTTCCATTAGTCGGCCTCTGTGTCCTGATCAAACGACAGCCGACTCATTAATTAACTTTCTTTATTATCAATCCACTCGATTGATAATAAAACGTAAACATTAACCATTTATTCCTTAACTTGGTATACTATCGGTCTACCGTTCTCTTACTCAACCTTATAAACTGTCAGTTTACATTTCCTTCATTTAGCCTTGTAACCCACCGGGGTTACATTTCCTTTTAACTTTGTAACCCATCGGTTACCACTCGTTTACTTAAAACATTGCTCGTTAAATCTTGATCTCACATGACCGTTACGTTACTTAACGTATCACGGAACATTTTCCATCTAATAACATTATGCTAAATCGGAGTGTTCGACTCCGTTCTAGCCGTTTCCTTAAAAATGACGATTTTACCCTTAACGGGTTTTTTTGTCACCTTATAACGTTATAAAACCTATTCTCATATAAAACAGTGTAACAATCACTGATCATGCATTTCATAAATTTCTATGAAAGCATCTAAAACAGTTCATATTGCAGTCGAGATTCCTACTTACTTGAACTCCAAGCTAAGCAGATCCAGTTGTATCTCGCTGCATCTACAGTATGTGAAGCATCCTCTGCAGTGCTCCTCGAGCGACCATAAATGGCTAGGAATGCTTCCTGGAGATCATGCATTCTTGAAAACATCATTCTGGACTCCGATATTGCTGCTTGAATCGCCTCGATCCGCGTGCAGTTGGTACCGGGCGATTTTCATCGGAGTGGAATTAGCTCGAACGGAGGTCACCATTGCGTTCAGAGCGTCGAAACGAGTCGGGAGGCGGTCTCGGATCTTCGATCGGAGGTCCGGATCACAAAATCCCATTTTGCCCTTTGACCGGCCGTTGACCGGCGTTGACCGCCGTTGACCGGCGGCGGTTGGCTCCGTTGAGGGCTGAGCTCGAGCCTACCCCCCCCTAATTCGACCCTCCTGAGTCGATTGGTGGGGTCAATTTCACCCAATTCGGCCTCCATCTGCTCCAATCGAGGATGCATTTCTCGGCGGAAACCGGCGGCTCCGATTTCGGTCCTCCGACGACGGTACCGTGAAATTGAGGTGGGGGAATTGTTCCCCGACCTCCTCTGAGTATTTCCCCTACGGTGGGGCAGCTCAACACCGCGTGGAACGGCGGCCCCACTAGCTCCACGGCGGTGCACGACGGAGACGCCGTTCTCCGTCCTCCGGCCATCATTTCGTGCAATTGAGGTACCGAATTTCTTCCTCTCGGTCCTCTGAAGGTGTTTGTGCCTTCAATTTGGCACAAAACGGCCTAAAATGGCCAACCCAACCTCACCCACGGCGGCTCACGGCGGGGGCCTTCGTTCTCCTGCGAGGGGCGGCGGAAAGGAGCAATTGACCGAGGGGTCTTGCTCGCCGTCGCCCTCTGAACGTTTTGGCACCGGCGGTGTGCCACACCGCCACCATATGCGGCGGCTCCGACGACGGCTCCACGGCGGCGACGAGGCAGCTCCGGCGAAGCTGTTCCAGCCAAAATTGAGCTGGAAAATTGGTACCATCTTGTTCCTCTCCTCACACTGAGTCCATAGACACCAAAATCACGTCGATTGGTGGTCGGACGGCCGAGAAACGACGTCGGGAAAAAATGGGTTTCGCCGCCACTTTGGGCGGCGCGTGAGGCTCCCTCCGGCGTCTATTTGGGTGGCACGACACCTCGTTGGACTCAGCTCAACGAGAGCTTCCCACTGGTATGGGAGGTGTCGTAAAATAACGCCAGAATCTCAAACGAGATTTGAGGAGAGAGAGAGAAAATCTAGAGAGAGAAAATCTAGAGAGAGAAAGTCTCGAATTTGTGATATTTTCTGATTTTTTTCCTTTTTTTTTTCTTTTCTTTTATAAAAAGTATAAGATAAAAATTGTGGTCCACACAATTCAATTCTTATACTGCATTACTCTAACACTGTATAATTTTCCATCTTATTATACAGTATTTTCCTTTAATTGTACTTTGTCTTAACATAATCTTTAATTTAATGCATTTTTAATGCACTAAAAATCTCGGGTGTTACACCTAGTATGCGACATATCCGTATATGGGGGTGTCCAGCACATGTGCTGAAAGGTAAGACTGGGAAGTTGGAACCACGTTCTGAAGTATGCTTATTTGTGGGATACCCAAAGGGAACGAGGGGAGGTTTGTTTTATAGTCCACAGGAAAAGAAAGTATTTGTATCGACAAATGCCACTTTTCTCGAGAATGATTATATGACAAACTATAAACCTCGTAGCAAAATTGTGCTTGAAGAGTTACTTTCTGATCAGATCAGACCGCAACCGACAACTGTTGTCGAAGGACAAAATGAGGAGACCACATCTCCCTATCAGAATGTCATACCACCTCGACGTAGTGGGAGGGTTGTGAGACCACCTGCTTGCTACAGGGAACTTGGAGAAGCAAATGTTGCTATCTCTAATAATGGTGAAGATGATCCATTGACATATCGTGATGCAATGGAAGTTTCTGAGAAGGAAAAATGGCTGGAGGCTATGAACCTTGAAATGGAGTCCATGTACTCCAATTCAGTCTGGGATCTTGTAGACCTACCTGAAGGGATAAAACCCATAGGGTGCAAATGGATTTACAAGAAGAAAAGAGGAGTGGATGGGAAAGTTGAGACTTTCAAAGCTATGCTTGTGGCAAAGGGTTATACCCAAAAGGAGGGAGTTGACTATGAAGAAACTTTCTCGCCTGTAGCTATGCTTAAATTCATTCGGATTCTTTTATCCATTGCTGCTTGTCTTGATTATGAGATATGGCAAATGGATGTCAAGACTGCCTTTTTGAATGGCTATCTTGAGGAAAGCATCTATATGGTGCAACCAGAAGGGTTTGTAGTCAAAGGTCAAGAGCAAAAAGTTTGCAAGTTGCAGAGGTCCATCTATGGACTCAAGCAAGCTTCAAGATCTTGGAACTTGAGATTTGATGAAGCAATCAAATCTTATGGTTTCAATCAAAATATTGATGAACCTTGTGTTTACAAGTACATCAAAGATAAGAAGGTGGTCTTCTTGGTTCTTTATGTAGATGATATCCTACTCATTGGGAATGATGTAGGCATATTATCTGATTTAAAGAAATGGCTCGCCTACAATTTCTAAATGAAAGATTTAGGAGAAGCAAGTTATGTTCTTGGAATCCAACTCATAAGAGATCGCAAGAACAAACTGTTGGCGTTGTCTCAGGCATCGTATATCGATAAGGTGCTTATCAGATTTTCGATACAAAACTCCAAGAAAGGTAATTTGCCTACACGACATGGAGTTTATCTTTCAAAAGAGCAGTGTCCTAAGACACCTCAAGAGGAAGAAAATATGAGATGGGTACCCTATGCATCTGCAGTAGGAAGTCTAATGTATGCCATGTTGTGTACAAGACCTGACATTTGCTATGCAGTGGGTATACTCAGTCGGTATCAATCCAACCCAAGATTAGATCATTGGGTAGCGGTTAAACATATTCTCAAGTATCTTAGGAGAACGAGAAACTATATGCTAGTTTATTCTGGTGAGAATTTGATTCCCGTTGGATACACTGATTTTGATTTTCAATCAGACAAAGACACACGTAAATCTATGTCTAGATCAGTGTTTACATTTGGTGATGGAGCCATAGTTTGGAGAAGCATCAAACAATCTTGTATTGTTGATTCAACTATGGAAGTAGAATATGTGGCTGCTTGTGAAGCAGCTAAAGAAGCTGTTTGGCTCCGTAAGTTCTTAAATGATTTGGAAGTAGTTCCAAGCATGGATAAACCACTCACACTGTATTGTGACAACATTGGTGCAGTGGCAAATTCAAGAGAACCTAGAAGCCACAAAAGAGGAAAGCATATAGAAAGAAAATATCATTTGATTAGAGAGATAGTGCATCGAGGCGATGTGGAAGTTGTGAAGATAGCGTCGGAAAACAACCTTGCCGACCCTTTCACCAAGACGTTACCTGCAAAGAGCTTTGAGGGACACTTGGAAGGCTTAGGTCTTAGAGACATGTCTCACCTACTTTAGGGCAAGTGGGAGATTGTTAGGTCTGGTGCCCTAGAAGCTGTGATATTGTACATATTGTTAATAAATAAATAAAATGACATTTATTATTATTTTGGTTGATTATATGTATTACGAATGCATTTATAAACATCAAGAAAATTCCATGATTATTTATGTGACTATAAATTTAGCATATAAGTGTTATTTGCTTAGGGATAAAATTTATAGATAATAATCTAAATAGTCCGTAATAATTAATTAAAGTTTGGGATTTTTAATTAAAAATTACAAGTACGGTCCAATCTCATCTAAAATGAAATAGTCATTATTCGGACTTTTAATGTAGAGACATTGGATTGGAGGTACTTTATATAATAAGATTATATAGGACTGGACCAGATAAATTATGAATCTCTAATAATCATCCGTTACAAATAGAGTATTCAAATTTATCACTATGATGATCATATATTTGACAGTCTTAATCCTGAGTATTTATTAGACTCTTATTTATGACATTATGTTTTTTGACTTGCATGGTAAGATTTGTCTAAGCACAGATTATAACTTAGCATCTTGGAAACATAAAGTAATAAATGGCTGGGAATAATATTATACATATATGGAATCCATTACTTCCCTATGGAAGTTAGAAAAATAGTTCTCTTGAGTGATAATTCAAGGTTTGAACAGTAGAGCGCTCGTTCATAATAAGATTATGAATTAATTGTTCATTAGAGAATTATTGGAATTCAAGGATAAAGATGTAATAAGAGAGGTGAACATAAATTGAACCTAGCTCTTATTATGAACTATTTATGGAGGACTGACTTATATGTAATGATTATATCAATGGACTACTCGTTAATTTTCTTTGAGTAATTTCACTATAATCTCAAGAGTTCAGTTTCAGGCTTTTAGTGGAGTAACACTGAAACTAATAAATTTGGCACATTAATTAAAGAGTTTGATTAAATGTCAAATTTATTGGAGCTTAGGTTATAGGTCCATAGGTCCCCAATACCACCTCTGTAACACTATATTGGATTTATGCATAGAATGAATTATACATGTTTAATTCAGAATTAATTATTTCACACTTGAATTATTAACATGATACAAAAAAATGTTCTCTGTGACACATAATGTAATGTGATAAATGTTGTCACATTTAACTGAGCATTAATTAATTAATTAATTGGTTAATTTTAAAATCTATTCTTAAATAAATGCGATTTATTTTTGAATTTAGATTATATATATATATATATATATATATATATATATGGTTTTAAACAAAATCTTTTTATACATATATATAAGATTTTATAATATATTAATATATATATATATTAATATAATATTTTTTTTAAAAAAAAGGAACGTGAAACTACAGTTTCTCGTTCTACTTTATATACTTATACATATATATAAATAAACCGAATCACAACATGTGATTCGGTCAAATTAAAAAAAAAAAAAAAAAAAAGGGGGGGCTGGGGGGGGGGGCGGGCAAGCTTCCTTTTTCTTCACGGTTACTTATATATATACATATGTATGTGTGTGTGAATCGAATGAATTTTAGTGATTCGGGAAAGAAGAAAAAAAGGAAAAGAAAAAGAAAAAGAAAAGAGAAAGTAAAATTACTAATGGCTCAGATATAAAAAGGAGAGATAACAGTTATCTCAGCAATTTTTATTCACGTAATTTTTAGAGAGAAAAACCGAGAGTTCTTCTCTAAAGAAAAAAGTCTGCTATCTCATGTGTTGAGTATATAGCAGATTCAAAAAAGTGTGAGGAAAATTCATTCTTGCAGTTTGACGCCCATTCGTCTTTCTATTGGTGTGGAGGCCTGGTTTGGAAGATCGTGGTGTCAAAGAGAAAAGCTAGGATACCCTGATAGTCTTTAAAAGGTTAGTAAAAAATTCCTAAAGCTTTCTATAATTAAAATTATATATCTATTCCCGATGAACAAAGTTTTCAGAAAATTTTTGTTTGTCAACGATCCGTTCCTTCCTCCGCGTTTCTGTTTTAATTCCAACAGGCATCTGTCTCCTCACATGACATCTCCTCGCTGCATTGACTTTGTGAATTTATCGGTATAGCCACTGTTATAGTTCATAATCATGTTTATCTGTACAAACGTTACATGATGCTCTGGATCAAATGGTTGGGAGTCGACTCCAGAGGTTGTGCGTCACATAGTTTAGTAATTCTTCTGTTGAAATATATTTTATTGCTTTGTTGGTTAGCAGTATCTAAGTTTTTGCTTCTACAATTTTGTGATAAGAAATTGAGGGCTGCTTCTTAATAGAACCAAAAAAAGAAACACAACAAATCAAAGTCAAACAGACATGACCAGCTAACGTCTAGGGCTTACTTAAAATGAATTTGTTTTCATAAGTTGCTGAAGGATAATACAGGATTTGGATTGTAGTAGTACGTACAAGCTATGACATGAGATGATATCTTGTACAAGTCAAGTTATTTTATTCCTACACCACTCAGATTTCACCTTCTTCGAGGAGTTCAAAGCATTCAACTCTAGAACCATGTCTCGGCCAGGATTTGAAAGATCAAGGCTTGGAACTTAATGGTCAATCTTCCTGTATGCCATCAGCAATAGAGGTATCTTTCTTTTTCTTCTTCATACATGTAATATATATATATATTTTTAAAATCTCAATGATTATTTGGCTGTGTATTATCACAAGTGGTTTTTCTCTAGTTATGGATAAATTTTTATTGTGATTTTTTTAAAGGTAGGATTTAGTAACCCTTTTGTGAGACCATAAGTTGACATTGGAGGCTTTTTGCATTTAATCTTTTGTTTTTAGTAAGAAAACTTCTTGATAATACAACAAACACAAACAAAAGAGGTAAAGTATTCTCAATAAATGGAAAAGAAATCCGTAGAAAAATAGGACATTTAGAACAATCAAAGATAAGGATTTTCAAAGAAGGGTTTTGGGACTAGATGGAGAATAAGGGTTTTGGGAATTTCTTAGATTTCCCCTTGAGAGAAATCTTTATGGGCAAAGGTTCTCAAGAGTAAGTACGAGGTGCATTCAAACAGCCGGGATTCAAATCTTGGGTGTAGAGGATTGTTTGAAATCCATGAAAATTTATATCTCAAGGCTTCATGGACTTTCTTCAACATGTTAAATGGGAGGTGGGCTCAGGGTATAGAATTCAAGTTTAAAAGTATGTGTGGTGTGTAGGTCATGCTTCTGAGCAGGTTTTTCCTCTTTGTTTTGATTTGTCTAATAGACAGGTAGCCGTGGATATTTGTGTTTTGTCTTGCAATGATGAGCTCAATTGGAAATTTGGCTTTAGAAGAAATCATATTGATAGGGAGAAGATTATTTGCATTCTCTACTTTGGGCTGTAGGGTCTTTTTTTACTCCAAGGCCATCTGTCTTCGATAGGAGAATTAGGTCATGTGACCCCTCAGGCTTTTCATGTAGTTATTTCTTCCAATCCATAGTCAATAGAAGAGATTTTGGTCCATTTGATTCTAATTTTATTTGGAAGTCTACTGTTTCTCATAGGGTTAAGGTTTTCATTTGGCTTGTTTGTCATGGAAAATTGAATACTTGTCACATGGTTCAAAGAAGAAATCACCAAATGGCTCTTTCTCCTTCTTGGTGTGTCTTGTGCAAAGGAGAGGTGGAAACTCTGGACCACAGTATGTTGCATTGTACTGTGGCTTGGGAATTATGGCATAAATTGCTTCTTGAGGCAGGTCTTCAATGGGTGTTTTCAGAGCACTGCAAATCTTTGATGTTGGAAGAAATGGTTGGTTTCGGCAGTAATTAAAGAAGACAGAAGGAAAAGGAAAATTTAATAGCAGAAGGTTTACTATTTGATTTTGTTCTTTTCTTTTCCCTTCTTTTTCTTGTTTCTGGTTTACTGGAGATTTAAATGTTGAACTGAAAACGTTTTGATGTGGTCCAAACTCCTGCTTCTATATCTTCCTCCTCTCTTTTGTTCATTAGATTAATGTCCAATTCTGTGCCTGGGATTTGTACGCTTTTCCTTTCGAGAAATTTGTTGTTGGTGTGAAATGACATTTACCATGTATATGTTGTGGTCAGAATGCGGAGGATTCGGTTGCAGTTTGCAGTGATATTAGAACATCCAGTAAGATGGACTCGGAATCCTGCCAACCTGCTGAATTGAGGAAGCTTCCTAAGGGGATGCCACCGAAAGGCCTCTGGGATAATCCTAACCAACTTTCAGAGGAGATGGTTAGATGTATGAAGAATATATTCATGTCTTTGGCAGATTCTGCTATGACATCTAAATCAGATGCCCTAGAGAACAACTGCTCATCTTCGTCACCACGCAGGCAACTTTCGAATTCATCGTGGTGGTCATCTGAGCAGTCTATGATTTCTTCATGGACGCACAGCCCACAGGTAGACATACAGAGTAACTTTGAGGTGTTGGCCTTCGAGAATATCTGTGATCCTTGCCGAGTTAGTGGAAAACTAAGTGGGCAGACATTGGAAACTATGGGTTAGCAATTGAAGTTTCTTGGATGTCGGTTGGAAAAAAGCAATTAGAATATGCTGCAGGGGCGCTGAGGAAATTCAGGTTAAATTTCATCTCATCCTTTTGTCACATACTTTCTTGTTTGCTTCTGTTATGACACTGTGACAAACTATTTTGAAAGTCTAGAGTTTCATGTGTTATTAGCACCAAGTAAAAATTGCACCGTAAATGGTCCCAATTTTTTTTTAAGTAGGTCATTTCCCTTTTGCTTATAATGGAGATGTGCTAATGGGATCCCGATATTCCACTTTAATCTCTAAGACAGTTTACATACATCATGAATTAAATATTATGTTGATGTGGCTTGGTCTCGAACTGGCTTTCATGTTCAGTTCAAACTACTTAAATGAAACTACAAATGTAGGATCTTATCCAAAAGGGTAGACATCATTCATTGTATGGACACAAGTTAGGTAAGAGGGAATATATATTAGAAACTTCTGGAATGATATACTTTTCAAATGGTTTTTGTTTTCTTGTTATAGATTTGAATCACCTGATGAATGATAGTTTTTGTTTTCTTTTGGGATAATAGAGTACTCGTCGAGCAACTTGCAAAAGTAAATCCAATCCACCTGAACTGCAATGAGAGGCTTGCTTTTTGGATTAACTTATACAATGCATTGATAATGCATGTAAGCTTCTCCTATCTTGTTGACTGTGAAGTCAGAATACGGATAAATATGCACCGCTTGACTAAACAGAGCATGTTTCTAGAAGTGCTGATTATATCAACAGATGGCTTAAACTATAAATTAAATCATCTGGTGTGTACAGGCATATTTGGCTTACGGTGTCCCGAGAAGTGACTTGAAGCTTTTCTCTTTAATGCAAAAGGTTGGTCGTGACTCGTGCTGTTATGTTGTCTCTTAGATTTTGCTTACATCAAGGCATGGATTACAGTGTGATATTGCCAGATCATTTCCAACAAGTTTTAGTCTATTCTTTCTATCACTAAGCATTTTTTTTAAAGGTCTGATTTGTTCACATTTAGAAAGGGGACTTGACTAGTAGTTCTTGAGTTTGTTGTAGAAAAATTATTTATGTGTCCGCCAAGTCATATATATATATATGTATTTCTGGGAGAGGACATTTCTGGTACCAACATGATCTAAAGCTTAATAATAAGTCTTCTTATTTTGTTCACTCATTTATACACATCCTTTCGTGCACTCAAAACTTTTAGTGTCTCTATTGCGGTCTTCTTAAGAATTCCAACAGTAGATTAGCGTGTACGCATCAGGAAGAAAGGATAAGTTGGCAAAATCCATTTTTGGACTGGGGACCATAATTGTTTCTGTAGGAGAGGTTGTGAGATGCCCTCCCTTACAACGTCCCTCTTGTTGAAATCACTTGTCATTATTTTTTTTCAGCATCCTCAAACCAAGTATAGGATTTTTCTTTCTAAATCCACTTGCGATTGCAACATGAAGGATTCAATCTGTGTTTGATGAATGAACTTCTACTAGAATTTTTCATGTGTTTGATTATATATTGATGAACATTTTCTGTTACTCCAGGCAGCATACACTGTTGGAGGGCATTCTTTCAGTGCAGCTGCTATTGAGTATGTTATTTTGAAGATGAAACCGCCGCTTCATAGACCAAAGATCGTGCGATTCTCATATTCTGTGATCTAGTTCCACTAATTAGTTTGCAGTATTCTGTTGCTATATACTTCCATCCCGTGACTGACATTTTGCAGTACAATATAAAAAAAAAAAATTCAGGCTTTGCTTCTTGCTCTTCACAAGCTGAAGGTCTCGGAGGAGCAACAGAAATCTGCAATTGGTACCCATGAACCGCTTGTTGCTTTTGCTTTGTGCTGTGGATTGTACTCTTCACCAGCGGTAGTCCCAATAGTTTCTTTATGCTTTGTGAAATACTTCTTTATCTCATCTGTTTCCTTCCATTCATGGTAGCCCCCTCTTTTTTTTTTGGGTTAATTGTGAATTTCAAATACAGGTAAGAATTTACATGGCAGGGAATGTAAGGGAAGAGCTTGAAGAAGCTCAGCGTGATTATATTCGGGCATCAGTTGGAATAAGCAGCAAAGGAAGACTATTAGTGCCGAAAATGCTGCAATGCTTTGCCAAAAGTTTTGTGGATGATTCGAATTTGGCTGTGTGGATATCGCATTACCTGCCACCCCATCAAGCTGCATTTGTTGAACAATGTATATCACAGAGGCGACAAAGTCTCCTCAGCTCACGCAACTGTGGCATCCTTCCTTTCGATTTGCGCTTCCGATATCTATTTTTTCCTGACAAGGTTCCTGTGTGATGATGATGCTAACTTTGTGACTTCAGAAATTACATGGCTTGCGTTGGTCTAGGCGGGTGAAGCCAACACCAACTTCACTGGGTCAAATGAGCCGTGGTGACAGAATTGAATTCAACAAAAAGAGGATGGTGGAAATTTCGGTCTTCTACCTTGTAGACTACATATATCCCTCAAGGGTGTTGTACATTTTGTTCATGCATAACGCTTGTAGAAATTGATGTGTACTGGTTTTGTTCAACATGTGAAATAAGAGTTCAAATAACTGGGGAAATCATGCTTATATTCCCTAGGTTTTGTCAATGTTATACAAGCTGGCAGGTTGAAAACACTAGTCCATTTAATTCTTTAGTCATTTTCAGAATGCAAAGTACACACAGTTTAGTGATCTTATACTATTATTAACCTCTTTGGTGCGATTACTTTACAGGAAAAGACAGTCCAGATTCAAATCTTGAGAACAACGAGCATTGTATATATATTAAAAAAAAAAAAAAGAAAGTCAGTCTTGGAGCTTACATGAATGCAGTAACTGGAGTTTTGAATTTAGCAGTAAATTTTGTTACACATTTTACATTTGTCATAGGAATTTGAAGAAATTGAAAATAGGAATCAAGGATTTTGTGAAGTGTTATAGTACACTTTTGTGCTCTAAAACTTTTCAATAATTTATTTTTCAAATCAATTTCGTTTATATGGGTTGCTCTTGATGTTTAAGCTGCCAGCTTTCAATTGTTTAAGGAGTTGGCAGTTTGTAATTAGTTCTACGTGTTTGTTTAGTGCTTTCTTTTTTGGTTGGTATTGTGATATTAGTGGTTTTTTTCAATTTGATGAAAGAGGTGGTTTGCAAATGGGAAAGGCGAGGAAGACAGACAAGAGGTAGAAGACTTTTTTTTTTTTGTTTCTGTTCTTGTTCTTGTTTTTTGTTTTTAAATAAATGTTGTTTATTTTTTACAGTTATTTTAGTCTTTTTCGAGTAAAATAAGGACGTGTATTTCACGTGACCTAAGATAGTGATATTTTTAATGTCCTTCTGTCAAAACCATTCTTTTGTACCTAAAACAAAAGGTTTGGGCTTGTTTAATTTTTTTTAAAAAGCAACTTATTAGAATGCCTCTCTTATAGAATACCCTTTCAAGACTGTTGTCTTAAAATTATCGTTTTAAAACCTGCCTATTTAATTAAAAAGATGATTTATTAAAAATCTAAATTATTTTTCTTTTTCACTCCCTCGTGCGGGATGCTGGGGTAGAACCCGCCAAGATGGAACCCATCAGGTTTTGTCTGGAACTCGTCAGAACCGGCTAGGTTTTAACACGGAACTCGCAGATTCCATCTTGGAACCCGTAGATTTTGTCCCAGAACCCACAGGTTCGAAAGCGGAATCTACCACAAAGTAAAACAAAAAAATGTCTTAGAACCTGCCAGGTTTCGTCGCGGAGTTCACCAAGCTCTGGCGAGTTAACATGAAACCCATAAATTCTATCCCGAAACCCCAGATTCCATCTTGGAACCCTAGATTCTGTCTTGGAACTCACTGGTTCGAAAGTGAAATTTACTGCAAAGCATAACAAAAAAATGTTCACAAAATTCTCACACTGATACAAAAATCTTATATCTAACTACAAACTCAAACTACAACATATAATATAGTCTCAACAAACAAAGAACACGTGAGTACCAAAAACAAACAAATATCGAAGGATGTTAAACATTAATATGTATCCAAGGCAAGAACTATCAATTCGCCTTAAAAAAAACTTTGTGTATGTTACGCGATTGAGAAAGTAAGGAAAAACCACAAATTACAAAGCATAATTCACATATATATATATTTTTTTAACATCAAACATGTTCCTTTTAGATTTGCTCAGATTGTTGACTAAAATCTTGAGAATGAAAATAGTCCAAATAATTAACATACACGCTAAAATTATAGGCAAAATTATAATAATGAATCAAAGAGTTTAAAAGAGGAGAAAAAAGAAGAAGAGTGAACCTCGTGGTCACAATCCATAAGCTCTTGCCCGCTCAGGCTAACAAGCTCTGTGGTGGCCAGAAAAAGAGCTCACTCCAGTGCTCCCGTCGTACTAAATGACCACCACGGTCCGTAAGAACCCTAATTCCACATCCAATCGACAAAACAACATTAAAAACTATCAAAAAATCAAAAAGAAAAATCAAATTCAATTACAAAAGCAGATGGTCACCTGGTTCTATATTGGAGAGAAAGTTGGTTTTAAATTTTTTAAAATTTAAAATTAATTGAAAATAACTAACTGATCAAATATAAAAATAGTGGAGATATAAGTTTTTTATGTACATCATATTTTGGAGTCTCTAGACAAAAAAACTAAGAGTTCTTTTTTAGAACAAAAATTTTCTTATCTCATATGTTAAGTATATAAGAGGATTACAAAAATATGATATTAATTCATTCTTTGCAGTTTGACACTATTTGTCGTTTTTTTTGGTGTGAAGGTTTGGCTTGGAATACTGCAGTATCATAGAAGTAAGCTAGGATACTCTAATAGGTCTTTAAAATCACTATCTCCTATGTTTTCCATGAATTAAAATTTGAATTTTTTTCTCTCTTAAAAATTGGTCCTTGTAGTCAATTTTGTCTTATAAGTAGTCTCTAAACTCAAAAAGTATATCATGAATGGTCAATGATATGTTAAATTTTAGGTGAAAATGGTTAACTTTGTCTTACGAAAGATCCCTGACATATCTTTTCTTTATAAATAGTCTCTATATTAAAATTTGTACCATATATAGTCCTTAAAGTAAAAAAACATACGCCAAAATTAGTTACTTTTGTTAAAAAAAATATAATAATAAAAATTAAAAAATAAGTGAAGTTGTCAAGATGTGAAGTCCCTAAGTTAAAAAAAAAGAGTGATTCTATTTACACTTATTAAATTTATGAATAATCCCAAGTAAAAATATTTTATTTTTTTTATTACAATATATAAAAAATGTTACAAAATAATCATAAGATACACTTTTTTAGGGCACTTTTGTTCCTTAATTTAGTATTAAAATTAGATTTCAAAACAAATGGGTAATATATATGCATACATACATATATATGAGTATTGTCTTTCTATTTTCATTTTGAATGAGTTGGGTTTCAATGTTTATTTTCAAATTAAATTTGTTTGTAATTTGTTTTGTTACACAAATTTGATATATTTACTAAGAAAATAAACAAAAACCAAAGTGATAAATTAGTAGGATAAATGGGATAAAATGTGTATAATATGAAAAAATAACTATAAGAGTATGAATTTTTATATTTATTATTATGATATAAATATATAATAATTTGGTGACATTTATTAATATGATGGGCAAAATATGCTCGCTTCAAAAAATTATTAAAGTTAGATATTTAAAAAATAGATTAAAAATGTTAAACATGTATAGTAAAGGAACTGATTTTGACATTTTTTTTTTGTTTAGAGACTATTACATATTTAATGTTTTCTATATATTTGATTAGGAATATAACTAATTTTGGTATATATATATATGTGTATATATATATATATTTAGTTAGGACTAAATACAGTAAATATTTTCCGCGAAAAAAAATTGTACATGTTTTAACAGATGAACTGTTTATGAAGTGAAGATAATTTAGAAATCTTTTACAAGACAAAGTTAACTATTTCCATTCAAAATTTAACAAAAAAATCATTCATGAAACATTTTTTTTGAAAGTTTAGAGACTATTTGTTGGGTTATGATTTAGTTAAACCCAAATCATAAAGCAGGCCCAGCATGACAAAGCTTGGACTCAGGAGAGAATGAATGTAAGAGTACACGAGTCGAGCTCAAATCCGCCACTAAGCTCGATGACTTGTTTGTTTAGTTTGAGGGTGATTGATTCGAGCCTAGCTGTGCTATTGAGTTTGCCAGCTTGTTGCTGGCTCAGCTAAAGGGCTTGATCGGCTTGGTGGCTGTTGGTTTGTTTGAGGAGTTTCTACTTATTTTACTTGGACAGGACTAGTATACTATCAACCATCAAGAATTGAAATGTGGGTTTGTTGGAGTCGACGGGATGTGTTTGAGCTCGATAGATATAGGGAGGCATCCACTAAGTCACGGAGAGGAACGTGAGGGTGAGGTTCAAAATACATGCCAATGAGAAGATGACATGTGTACCACTACTACAAGCATTACAAGATCCACCATTTCTGCCATGTTGAGGCCCATGATCTCACAAGAGACCTCTATAAATAGTAAGGTCACAAAATATCACTAAAGACATCCGAATCCTCCCTTACTGAAACTCTACAAAAATGTCTCCAAAATTCTTATGCATAATCAAAAACTTGTATCTTGTATTCGTCTCATCATCATAGTAAAGTATAGTTGCAACACTTGTTGTTTTCTTTAATTGATGATATGTGATGTGTAATGATTTTATGCATTAATATGAGTGAAATTATGACTTAAAAGCACATTTTGCATGATATTTCTACTATGATATTTATAATCATGAAATGTGTTATGAACTAACGTCTTTTGCAGTGGATGCATTAAAGAAATCCAACGACATAATGCGCCTAATGGATGATTATTATGATTTCTCATTTGAAAAATGTTATATTTTGGTGATTTACTTGGATTCTTGTCTGTTTGTATGAAATATTCTAATCTTTTGAATATTTGGGAGATTTATTTTTAATTTTTAGAAATTATTTCACTTTAGAAATCTTTTTGTGAAATTTTGGAATATTTTCCCTATTTTGGATTTAAAAAATTTTTGAAAATAAATCCCAAAACGACATGTCGTTTTGGGAGTGCCCACCCCCCAAAGGCATGTCATTTTGGTGGGCTGAAGGCAAAAAAAAAAAAAAATCCAAAATGATATTTCATTGGGAGCTTCTTCTTCCCACGTCCAAATTTGCAGAGAACAGTCCATTTGCTTCTAAAATATATTTTAATAATTTCTATTCAACTTTCAACGTTGAAAGTCAATAAATATCTCATTTAAACTCAATTAAATCATTATTTATAAGATTGGAGGGTATTTTTTTAAGACAACTACTCTCCCACTTTGTATCCTTGTGCACGGTCATCCCCACCATCTCCATGTTTTATGCTCATTTCTTTCTTTGCTGCAAGGAATGATGCTAGGCCACAAACCATTGTCCACAAAGGCATGTGAACAACCACTTTTTCTTCCCCTCCCACCTTCTTTACCAACTCTCTCAACAACCTATGAAAAATGCCACTTACCACTCTCCTCACCACCAACTCCACATTTTCCCCCTCCTCTCTTGGATGAGTTCATTGTTGCAATAGAGTCACATTATAGAGCAAAACACATTGATTCCAACCTTCTCCTCTCTCCCTCTCTTTCCCATGTCCTCCCTCTCATTGCTTACCCTCGAGACCAATACACACAAGTCACACACTCAGCCAACTTATGCCACCCATCACATGCCTTAAACCTCCACCCTAAACACTCACATGTAACTTCCAAGTTGGGCACAAAACATCTCTCCAAAGACGGAAGCTAAACGGATGACTTACAATGTGTTTTGCCAAAATGTCGACGGAGCCAGAATAAAGTTTTTGACCATATTTTGAGGTCGGTTTTCTATCTATTTTTATCTCAAATTTTTACTATGAGATTATGGTGTTTGTGAGATTGATTTCATGTGGTTTAATGTTTGATTTTGTTTAAGAAACAAAATTTTTATGAATATTATTTTTAATCCCCTTTTTAGGCCAAAAACCCATACTTTAGGATTTTTTGGGAAGAATAGACACAATATTTTAAGAAAATTTCTTTCGAACATTGTTCATATATATGTTATGTATCTCTTACAAAAATTTTAGATTCAAATATGTTATTTTTGATTTACTTGAGAATTTAGACTAAATGTTGTTTATTATAGTCCTTAAACTACCTTCAAATGTGATGACTTATTTGATGATATTATAGGATGTGTTTAATGCTAGAAAAATTTACGAATGATCCTCTATATGTCTAGTTATTGTCTACAAATTTTCAATTTTATGCATATGTTAAAAATAAAGATAAAAATCATGGAAAAAGTACTACTCATTGTTTTAATACTTTTCCTACAACATTTTTAAAAAAGTTGGAATATTTTAAAAAATACTTAAAGTTATCCAAACATAATGAAAATAAATCTAAAAATATAAATAGATATTACAAATGTTATATTAAAATTTAGATCAATTAAAAGTTTGTGTAATTTTATAAAATTCATCAATCGTTGACTGCTCCTTGGTAGTTTGCTGTGGTAGATTGTCTTTATGACTTCTAAAATACAGAAAAAAAAATACTTATACTATCTCAAACTTAATGGAATTAATTTCGTTGATATGTTTATATGTTTAGTATATCCTGTAAAAAGTTCAAAGCCATTCTAAATTTAGTTATTTTTATAAAATTCGTTTATTGTCACTACTTGAACCGAAATTCCAACAATAGAGTCATAACTTACAGAACATGAAATAATAGTCTAAATTCATCCAAATATGATGAAATTAAATCTAGTAATTATTATAGATGTTTAGAATATTTGGTAAAAATTTCAAGTCATTTTGAATTTTTTGTGAGTTTTAAAAACTCATGGAATATTGGCTGTCTATTTTGTTCTTCTAGAAACAGAGTTGTGTCTTTGATTGTATGAAAATAGTATTTAGAATAATCTAAAAGTCATACAATTTATTTTGATAATATTTTGATGATTTGTATGATTTTATAAAAATTGTGGAGTGATGACTACAGGATTGAAATATTAAACCTACCTAAAATGTGATAGTATTATAAGTTATTTTAAGTCATCAAGTATGGAATTGCTTGTTGTAATGAAGATGAAATATGATGTTTTGAGTATGTTCTTATACCAAAAATGTTTTTATCACCATATTATAATAGTAAAGACATTTGAGCTACTTAAGTTGTTGGAAATGAAGAGGAACCATCCACTTGCTAGAGGTTAAGTAAGTTTGCTACAAGTTATGTAAGTACATTCTCATCTGCAACATGATTAAGGATTATAAAAAGCTTTGAGAAATATTACATGTTATTATTTTATTAATATTTATGCATCTCATTGAAAAAATTGCTTTTTCTATAGTTTTGAAGAACATCTTTTTACGGAAGTCTTAATGTGGTTTTATGATGCATAAGACATTTTCTAAAAAATATATGTATATATTTACATATCACGTAATTAAGGCATTGCACACCCAAAAATGATGTTTGTCCTACAAGGTGGACTGTCCCGCAAGGTGAACTTATCACGTTTGGCTTAGGATTAGCTACCCTTTTTCTCTCGTGATGGCACGCCACAATGATGTTAATGGTGCAACGCCAAGGCCCTAAAGAATAAAATGAATATTTTTAATATGGAAAAAGAAAAAAAGGAAAAAGAAAGATACGTTCTTATAAAGTGTGCTTTATGCACTATGATGACCGCGTCAAAGATGAAATGATTCATGCTATGGTTAAAGTTTTTATAATGTTTCGTGAGATCACATAATGTACTTACTAAACTTAATGCTTACATAAGTTAAATCATGTTATAGATAAGAGTAAAGCTTCAAGTATAGATGGAGGATGGATAGATAGATGTATGTACAAGGAACGTGGTGTTGGATCACGAAGTTACGACATAAAATGAAATAATCACAATGCAAATTTAAATTTATTTTTGCAGATTACGGGATGTTTTTAATTATTGCACTGTCGAATTTGGTTGTAATAATTTATGGGTTGTAATTTGTTTTCATGTTATATACATATTATGTTAAGACTAACTATTTCTGCAGGTAGCCGGTTAGCTGAATATCTTGGGTATTCTGTTGGGCTAACTAAGGAGGGCAACCATTTAAGGTAAGTATTGATTCTACCTCAAAGATGTGATCCTACAAAATGCTAGAAATATATATTTAGAAATAAACTAATTGTTTTAAAAGTAAATTCAAATTTAATTCACATGTTCACATGGTGTTGATGCCTGAGTACGGCATTGTTGGAAAAATAGTATGCAGTGAAATTTTAAAAATTTTATTTTTCAAAACACAAGTTTGACATTCTATATGCATAAATTAAATAGATCTTACTAACCTTTGATTGTTGAAGAACCCTCACAAAATGTAAAGAGAAGTAACGTTCTAGAAGAGCTTCAACCAACTGGTCTTCTTTGCTATTCTCTATCCATGATCGGAGTGAGTGTGGGCTCACACATATAGCTCTTCCATGAGGTGACTCTCCTTCCAACCAATTGAGAGAACCCAAAGCAAGTGTTCGTGATTTGTAAACAAGAGCTCTCAGGGAGTTTTTAGATTCTCACGAGTAGAGTATCACTCTTAATCTCTCAATTGATCTGAGTAACTCTTAAGACTTACTCATTATTTATAGAGGTTGGTGCTAGGGTCAGTCCTTATCAAATTAGGTCTCAAAAACTCAAAACAGAATCAAGTTCGGATCAATATCTGATAAGATCTGCGTGGAAACGCGTAATCTTATCCTTCGCTAATCGGTAGGCCGAACAGCCTTATCGGCAGGCCGAACAGCCCCATCGGCAGGCCGAACACTTGGATCTGCAAGTCAAACTGTCGATAAAAATCTCCGTGAATATTTTATTTTTCGACAGTTTTAATTCAAACAACCCAATAGAGAAGTTATATGATCAAAACAACTTTATCTAGATTATCTCTAGGAAAATAAATCAATTCCCAATAATTTTACAAGTTTATCTTGATCTAATTTATCCAAAATTAAATCAACTGATAAACAGATAAGAATTATCCGATCCCAATAATTCAACAAGTTTATCTTGAATTAATTTTATCACAAAATTAATTCAACCGATAAACAGACATGAATTATTTGATTCTTCCAAAATTTAAACCAATCTGATAAATATGACATAAGTCACCAATTATTAGAAAAAGCACGCCGTATCGTTATAGGATGTTGTGAGCTAGCAAAGGGGACCAAATGGACCTATATAGTTCAAGCTCCTGATAATTATCAACTCCTAATAATTATGGACCAAATGGACCATATGAAACCCAATATCTCGGATATATATTTCATAATTATCAACTCCAACGCTACTCCACTAAAAGCTTGGAGTTGCACTCTCGAGCTACATAGAATTACAAAGCTTATATAGCTAAGTCTCTATGATATATCATAATGTATCGTATCGCCATATGATTATCCATAATCGGCTTAAGGACAAGCTCTGCCTTACCTTCCCGATTATTTGTATCTTACATTTCATTATCTCACCATCGAAAAACTTACCATCCAAAGACAGTATACGTTTACACCTATGTATCCAAATGGTTGAGCGCTCCAGTTTTTCAATTACAGGATAACGCATATAAGAGGATATCATTACTCCTAAAGAGGAGTTATGGATTCCATATCTATGAATAACAAGTATACACTATCAAGAGTCATGCCTCTAATGTACCGGCATGCATACTACTATTAAGATGTGGGTGTCACCCTTTAGTACATCAAAAGACACAGGTCAAGACAACGGACCCACTATTCATCTCAGGATTAAGATACAATACAAATGATTGTCTAAAGTGAATCAATTTTCTGAGACAGAATTATTAATCCAAATCAATTCACTTTATGTCCCGATCCAACATGTCATCACCAATGACAACGTGCCAATGTTTCTATTCACGGAGTCCATCTCTGATGGTCAAGACAAACCATCTCCTAATAGGGATATAGACAACATAACAATCTTTACATGAATAAAGCGCCCAACTTTATTCCCTCGATTGCGGATCTTATGATTTAGACTATCACCTTAAGAATCGTGTCTTCCACATAATCTGTCAATCATATGCCCAATTCTTAAAGGTTTAGACTGACAGTCTCAGACTATTGTTTGCTTAACATACATTCAACAAATATGAACATAAAGAGGACAAGATTTTCTATATAAACAATGAATAAATTCTTTATTGATAAAAATATCTCCAAAAACTTATTACATTTTTACTCCTTAGGGCATACATGTCTAACAATCTCCCACATGCACTAAGTGAGTAAATATGACAAATTTTGCATCCCCATAGCTTCCACATGTCTCTTGAAGACTCTCCCAGTAAGTGTCTTCGTAAATGGATTAGCTAAATTATCCACTGACGCGATCATGCACATCGTGACATGCCCGCCCTTAACGAAGTCCTTTATCACATGATACTTTCGATTAATATGCTTACTTTTCCTGTGAAATCTTGGTTCCTTAGCATTAGCTACCGCCGCACTGTTATCACAGTACAATGATAGTGCTTCATCCATACCAGGAACTACCTCAAGATCCCCAAGGAACTTGCGGAGCCACACTACTTCTTTTAAAGCATCACTAGCTGCCACATACTCAGCCTCCATCGTTGAATCTGAAGTGCAATCTTGCTTAGCACTTCTCCAACTGATGGCACCGTCGCCCAGAGTAAACACAAAACTTGAAGTCGATTTCCTAGAATCTAAACAAGATTGAAAATCTGAGTCAGTATATCCTAGAGAAGTCAAGTCCTCACCCGAATATATAAGCATATGCCCTCGAGTCCTTCTTAGGTACTTGAAAATATGCTTTATTGCAACCCAATGGTTCAGTCCTGGATCTGCCTAAAATCGACTTACAATCCCGACTGCATAACTAATATCCGGTCGTGTGCAAAGCATGGCATACATGAGACTATCCACTGCCGAAGCATAAGGCACCTTCTTCATGTATTCTCTTTCTTCATAAGACTTTGGAGAGTCTTTCTTAGAAAGAGTAATTCCAGACCTAGATGGTTGCCCACCTTTCTTAGAATCCTGCATTGCAAACCTCCTGAGAATTTTATCCATGTAGCCGGCCTAGGACAAAGCTATCATTTTGTTCTTCCTATCCTGAAAGATATGGATACCAAGAACAAAATTAGCCTCTCTTAAGTCCTTCATGTCAAAATGCTTGGTCAACCATAATTTGACCGATGACAATGCCCCAATGTCATTGCCAATTAGCAGAATGTCATCTACATAGAGCTGTAGAAAAACCACCTTTCCATCCTTTATGTGTTTGCAAACACATGGCTCATCCACATTTTGTGAGAACCCATAAGTCTTGATCACTAGATCAAATCTTAGGTTCCAAGAACGAGAAGCCTGCTTAAGTCCATAAATTGACTTTAGCAGCTTACAAACCTTACTCTCTTGACCCGTGACCTTGAACCCGTCTGGCTGTTCCATATAAATGGACTCATCAAGATAGCCATTTAGAAAAGCCGTCTTGATATTCGTTTTCCAAATCTCGTAGTCGAGAGCGGCAGCTATGGACAAGAGAATCCGGATGGACTTAAGCATGGCTACAGGCGAAAAGGTTTTCTCATAATCGATTCCTTCCTTTTGCGTATAACCCTTAGCTACCAATCTAGCCTTAAAGGTTTTGACCTTTCCATCCACTCCTCTTTTCCGCTTGTAGATCAACTTACACCCTATGGGTTTTACCCCTTCGGGAAGATCCACAAGCTCCCAAAATTGATTAGTCTCCATGGACTTCATCTCTATGTTCATGGCCTTTGTCCAGAGTTTTGAATCAACATCCTCCATAGCTTCTACATAAGCATAAGGATCCTTGTCATGTTCATCCAGTTCAGCCAAGAAGACCTCCCTATTGAACATATACCTATCAGGTTGACGCCCGATCCTCCCACTACGCCGAAGCCCCTTAGGTTATTGTTCAGGTTCGTTTGTTTTTTCTACACCGATCAGAATGGTTTCATTCAAAACCTTCGGAGTGATCGGATCACTCCTTAACTCCTCAAGCACCACTTTGCTTCGAGGTTTAAAGTCGTCCATGTAACTCTCCTCAAGGAAAGTTGCATTAGTTCAAACCACGACTTTATTTTCCTTTAGGTTATAAAAATAACCCCTTTTAGTTCCTTTTGGATATCCTACAAACATGCAAACTTTCAAACGTGCTTCCAATTTATTTGGATCCTTAAAACAGGACATGAGCCAGACATCCCTATATGCGAATATGGTTTAAGGATGTCTTTCTACTCATCCACAACTCGTGAGGAGTTTTAGGGACTGATTTTAAAGGTGCATTATTCAAAAGATAACATGCGGTTTATAGTGCATATCCCCAAAAGGATAAAGGCAATGATGAATAACTCATCGTGGACCTGACCATGTCCAATAAAGTCCTATTTCTTCTCTCCGCTACGCCATTCTGCTGCGGAGTGCCCAGCGCAGTCAAATGGGATAAAATCCCATTCTCTAGTAAGTGTCACAAGAACTCATCAGAAAAGTATTCTCCACCTCGATCAGATCGAAGTGCCTTTATGGGTCTACCTAATTGCTTTTCCACTTCAGCCCAAAACTCCCTGAACATGTCAAAAGTTTCGCATTTGTCGTGGCTCAGGTACACATACCCATATCTTGAGTAATCGTCAATAAAAGTGACGAAGTACTCATACCCTCCTCATGCCTAGATATTTATTAGTCCGCAAACATCACTATGCACAAGTTCTAGAACCTCTTCGGCCCTATTGCCCTTAGACCTGAATAGTCTTTTGATCATTTTACCCTCCAAACAAGATTCACATTGAGGTATAGATTCCACCTTTAAGTGACTTAAAAGTCCATCCCTTACCAACCTTTGAATCATATTCAGGTTAATATGACCAAGGCATAAATGCCAAAGAAAAGTCTTATTAGAGTGAGACGTTTTAAGTCTTTTAGAGTTATTATCATTCATCTCAGCATTAAGCAATAAGTCCATCTTAGGTTTGATAAAATATAGATTATTTTGCATCCATCCAGAACAGATAAAAGATTTGTTTTTACGAATCACCACTTTATCATTAAAAGAAAACCAAATAGGAGTCTTTAAATAAACAAGATATAGAAATTAAATTCCTTTTAAATTTAAGAACATAAAAACAATCTTACAAAAATGAATTCCTATAATTATCAAAATAAAGATAGACGTCTCCCACTGCTTCCGCTGAGACCAAGGATCTATCGCCCATCCGAAGCGTGAAGTCTTCATGCAGCAGACTTCTCGTTTCTTTGAACCCCCTTCAGAGAAACACAAACATGATTAGTTGCATCGGAATCTATGACCCAAATGTTTTTGGATTCCTCAACCAAACAAGTTTCTAAATATAGAAGATCACACCTACCTCCTTTAGAAAAAGAAGTCCTTGCAATGCTTCTTGATATGTCCGACCTTTCCACAGAAGAAGCACTTAGGCTTCTTCGGGTTCTTCTTCTTCTTCTTGCTCTTGGTGCTAGCAAGAATAGAAGACTTCCCATTCTTGGCCCGTTGCTTCTTTCCATTCATAGAGTTAGGATTGGAACTAGAAGCAGCTACCATGTTGGCCTCACCACCCGTAGGAGACTCCCTGATCAGCAGTTCAAACTCCTGTAACTGTTTCATTAGTTTTGTCAAGGTCATATCCCGTCTATTGCTTAAATTAAATGTAGCTCTAAACAAAACAAATTCCTTAGACAAAGTCTCAAAGACCATAGTCATTTGAGTTTCAACATCGATGTTGGCTCTATTGGTTTAAGCCTCAGCGAGGTAACCCATGACCAACATCATATGCTCCTTTACAGATGTCCCCGCCTTTGTCTACAGTTTAGAAGTTTCAGAAGTACCCCTTGCCGCTTTGCTATGGCCTAGCCTCTAAACATATCCTCAAGATTATCCAAGATCTGCTTTGTAGTCTCATAATGCTGATGTTGAGCTTGCAGGACATTATTCATGCTGGCCATAACATAGCAGCGGGTCTGATCATTAGCATCTTTCCAGTGATCATACGCTTGGAATTGCTCATTAGTTGAGTCTCCCGTAGGCTCGGGAGGACAAGGGGTAGTCAGTACATATTTTTAGTTTCTCAAAGGATAGGACGATATCCAGATTCCGTTTCCAATCATTATAGTTCTCACCGGTTAGTAGGTTTTTGTCAAGTATCGATGATAAAGTGTTTTTACACATTTTTAATCTACAATAAAGAATCATATACCAAACATAAGCAAATATATAATAATAATTTAGTAAGATAACACAATTATGTAATAACATACAAATGTGTTTATGTGTCAAAACCTTGAAAAATATTACAACCTTACAACGATAATTCCCAACTCAGAATTCAACAAGCTCCTAGGAGAGTCATGCCAAATTCAATCAGGAACACAGATCCCTTCCTGATTAATATATGCCATCTAGGACCCGCATGATCTAGCATATATCAATAATCATTTCTTTGGCCATTAATTTTAGTAACAGAGCTCCTAGGGGAGGTTAATAATAAAATTAACATGAGTGTATAACCATCGTTTCAATATTTTATCCAAGATTTACAATCACCACCTAGGGGTGTGCAACCATAAATCATGCTAAAATACCTTATCCTCTCAAAGATCTAATCTGGTACATGATAAAAATCCCTTCCTGGGGGTCGGGATCACCATGTTCTGCCTATAGACCAACGATGGCGGCCTTAGGTCCTCTCTTCGAAAACCTTCTCCCACTCAATCTTTTGAAATCAAAGTTTTATTTTAAAAAATATGCATAAACAATTTTAATATGAGTGGCACTCCCTATTATATATGACACGTTATCAATATAGATGGCAAATCATATTATAATGCAGACAAGCAAAGCAATTAAGCAAAGCTACAAGAAAAATAATAATAACCGTAATATTATGGCTCCACCCTAGAGAATAGAAAACAAAGATTACAAGAGAATAATCGAGACATATTATTGATTCTTCATCCTTGAATCCTCAAGCTATATCCTTCAAGTCTTCAATCTCGTATGAATCGAATACTTCATATTTTCGGTCATCTCCAAATTTAATGTCTCTTAGAATTGTCCCAAAAATAAAATTATAGAAAATTTCTAGCTCTCTGTCGGCAGGCCAATCTGGGTGATCGGCCTGCCGATCCATGAAAGTTCAGCCTACCCCAGAGTCGCCTGATTTCTGCCCCACTAACGGCCTACCGAACCTCACGTCTAACCTGTCGATATGTGACCATCGGCCTGCCGAATTGGAGGGTTTGGCATGCCGATCGAGCAGAAATCTCCCATTCTAGAAAAAATAATTTTTAATGCAACTCATCTATTTTATTTTCCACAATTCAAAAACATAAAATTCGAGACTCAGGAAATACCTGGGTGCGCTATCATCCATCTTCTAGATTCGTCTTCTAGATCTGTCTTCTCCGAATAATTATTTAATTACAAAATTCTTAAAAATTTAAAATTAAACAATAATTCCTAGACGGAGATGATAGTCCGTCATCTAATTACATGAAAAACCTAGATACATATTCTAATCTCTAAGAAACCATAACCGATACAAATTAATTAATAAATAAATAATTAAATAATAATTTAATCAACCATAATTAATTAATGAACATTCACCACATAATCCATGACAACATAAAATTATATAGAAACCTAGAGTGCCAACTCTCTATAAAATTAAATTCAAGCATAGGAGAGAGATTAAGATCACAAAATTTATATGTATAACATGATCACAAACTTGTAAATTTATGAAAAAACCATGGCTTTGATACCAATTGTTGGAACAATAGTACGCAACAGAATTTTAAAAATTTTACATCAAAGTATTTTCTAAAACACAAGTTTGACATGCTATATACATAAATTAAATAGATCTTACTAACCTTTGATTGCCGAAGGACCCTCACAAAACGTGAAAAGAAGTAACATTTCAGAAGAGCCTCAACCAACTGGCCTTCTTTGCTATTCTTTATCCACGATCAGAGTGAGTGTGGGATCACACGTACAGCTCTTCCACGAGGTGACTCTCCTTCCAACCAATTGAGAGAACCCAAAGCAAGTGTTCGTGATTTGTGAACAAAAGCTCTCAGAGAGTTTTCAGATTCTCACTAGCAGATTATCACTCTTAATCTCTCAATTGATCTGAGTAACTCTTAAGACTTACTCCCTATTTATAGAGGTTGGTCCTAGGGTCAATCCTTATCATATTAGGTCTCAAAAACTCAAAATAGAATCAAGTTCGAATCAATATCTGATAAGATCTGCGTGGAAACGCGTAATCTTATCCTTCGCTAATCGGCACATCGAACAGCCTTATCGGCAGGCTGAACAGGCCCCATTGGCAGGCCAAACATGTGGATCGGCAGGTCGAACTATCGATAACAATCTCCGTGAATCTTTTATTTTTCACTCGAGAATCTATAGGATAAAGTCTCAGTTT